>JAENRU010000434.1:0-10157 GCA_016647705.1 Eucommia ulmoides
CATGCTATAGAAGGCGATAAAAATTCAATGAACATTCTATGAAACCGGGAGAAAAATAAGCGTAATCAATGGACCATCGACGGACCACTACCACAATGCCACCAAACCACTGCCACATGGTCGCTGGCTATCGTCGCCACATGGACGCCAGAGACGGTCACATGGTCAACGGAAACTGCCCAAAGCCGCCACTAGCGTGCATTCACCGGATACAACCAGACCATAGCCATGCATAGCAAAAAACAGCTAGACAGCCACCACGGCCCATGCAATCACCCGAAACAAACACCGGCCACCGCCACATAGTTTTCGGAAACCAATGCCTTCCTCCGCCACGTGTTCATCAAATCGTCGCCATGTCGCCCGGTGCCTCCCATGGTCACCGCAAACCGCTTCCACTCTGCCACGGCCATGCATCGCGTGGTCACCATTACTCCATCGTTGTCGCCGATATCACCGACCACCATCATCATATGATGGCCACATGAGCCTCAAAGGGCAGCTATAATCCAAGAAGAGGGGAAAATATCATACATGTGATCCCATAAGCCTTACGGAGTTCAATCCATACGCATGAATATCATCCTTAACCAAACAACTAGTAACTAACTTTCACGACGCGAGCCCCTCAAGAGAGCGAGGCTACGGTAAACACTTATGGCATGTTTGGTTTTGATTCGTTTGGAATAAAAAGTACAGGAATGTCACTTCTTACTTTAAGGAGTGGAATGACACTCATTCCATCAGAATGATTTTTTTTTCTTAAAAAAAATAAAAAAAACAAATATAAAAAATTATCGATAGATAAATACTTAGTATATTTTTTAGATAGAGGGTAGATAAATTGATTGTCAAAAAAATGTAGAGAGAGTACTTGTCGAGATATAAATTTTTGAAGAGAGAAAAATATACTATATAAAATTTTGCAAATAAATTATACATTATTGAGAGTTGCAATTCTAGAATCTAGAGGGAGAACGTTATCAAAGAAAAAAAATAGCGGTAGAAATGTGTAGAGAGAGAAAGTTGAAAGTATAAATTTTAAAGAAACGGGTAGTTAGAGAGAGAAAAAAGATAATTGTCATTTTATAATTCTAAGTAAATTAACTTATAATTATATATCAAAAAATTACCACATATATATATACACAATTCCATTCACATAAGGCAACCAAACAATAGGATAAAATAGCGATTCCGCTAGTAATCCTATTTTATTCCTACATTTACTCTGTTCCTTTTTCTACTACATTCATATTCCGTTACTTCAAAGTTCAAACCAAACATGTCGTCGAGTCTTTACCGTCAGATGCCACGAATTTGGTTTATGTAAAATGGGGGAGAAAAGGAAAGTGAGGAATGAAAACTAAAAAGGGGAATACTAGCTTTTAACGTGCGAATTTATACCCTCATCAATGTATAAACGATTTCGTATAAAAAATTAGTCAAGTCTTTGGGGGGAAATTACACTTGAAATTACACTACGAATTTGCTATTTGGTATATTGCAAATGAATTTGACCTCAAAATTGATATATATGAGGGTATTATGGAAATTTTGTTGTATTTAATAATTCCATTCCTTTAAGTTTAAATTGTATAATAATTCCATTCCTTTAAGTTTAAGCATATAATAGCAACCAAACAAGGAAAATGAATAGTGATCCCATTAATACATCCATTCCATTATTTCTATCATTCTATTCCATTTTGATTACATTCCATCCAAACAACGAGCCGTTAGAGATTTCGGAATTCAAGGGTTATTGTGGAATGGAGGATGAGACGTGATGCTTGAGTGCCTTGTCCATGTGACCCTACCTCCTTGCACATAAGAGAGTCGTCACACATGGTGGTACAATTAACCGACTAAGTTGACTTGGGCTCTGACCTAGGCTAAGCTAAATATGGAAATTATTCAAGAGAAAATACGAAAATACTAATGGTAAATAATATGGCAATTAATTAGCAAAAGACCCTAAGAATATAAACAATCGACATTAGAAATCAATTAAGAGACACAAAATACGAAGTAGAGAAATCTTTCATTGAACTTCCTATCAATCAAATTTTCAGTCCGAGTCTGAGGTCATACAGTCAATCTAGACTGTGAGACTTAGCTCTCCTTTCTATTACGAGTTGATCAGTATTTCCTCTCGTTTCTCAAACTCTCCAGATTTTTTTTGGTGTAACGTCATCTATTTATTTACTTAAATATCCATTGTAATTTCTAACCCTCAATACATGCCATCATCAGTTAGCACTTCAAATGCTTAAAACTCAAATAATTAGAACCATATCGATAAAGAATCATTCTGAGATGAGATAAACAATGAGTTGTTTTACAAAAAGCCTAATCAACCAATAACTATAAATTTCAAGTTCAAGATTTTTTTATATGAAGCACAAAGTGACAAAAGCAAAAAAAAAAGGCTACAATTAGATAAATTTAGGGATCTACCGATAACCATCTCAATCATTTATTTGGATACAAACAACTGGAATGGATTTAATTAAAGAAGAATACCTCTAAAGATGAATTGCAGCGTTGATTCATAGTGCGTGCAATACTGAGAAAACGAGATATCACAGCAGTAAAATCTTCATGAATCCAAGGCTGGGCCTTTATCGCATTTACAACCTGCAAAACACAATTACTTGTAAGTGGGAGAAAATATGGAATTTTGTAACAGCTATTGCACTTTGAAATAAGATATATCCTATGTAAATTCATACGCACCAGAAGCAACGATTTTTGAGACAAGGGATCTTTTACTAATTGACTCGACTTAGAGATCTCATAAAGAGAAAAAAAAAAAAGAGAGAGAGAACAACGAAATGCTACAACTGGAATAAAAGATTAGACCAACATGAGACTCATACAAGTATCCTTTCGCCACAACTTAATGCACCAGTCACCCGAACCATGAACATAAAAAAAGGATGCTGTATCAGAAAGCCATAGATTACAATCTCTCCAAAATCGCCCACGGCCCACCACCACCCAAAAAATAATAGCACTTTTTCAGATTCAAAATTAGTAAGAAAGTACTATTCGATTCATTAAACAGAAAATAGATTCTTAAAAGGACTAGCACAAAAAATCAACAAGTGGAAATGTAAATAAATGTCAGATTTGATAATAAGTGATATAATGCAGGCTGTGGATGATCAGATGATGATATGCTAAGCATCACAAGTGTGGCGAGAAAGTAGTGATAGGTTTCACATATATGTATACTAACATTTCAGTTACTACTTACTACCAAGGCAGAAAGTAGCATATGCTCTAAAATAAGAGAAGTGGCTAAGAAGCAAGCCCATATCAATGCTTACCAGTGAACTGGTCAAATCTTCATTTTCCTGACCATATATGGCACATATATCCAACAAGTTTGGCAAATCAAGCAGCTTCTTGTCCTGCAAAAGGACTACATGTAGAATTAATGAATAAAGGTATGTCATGCACTGCTAAAATTATGGAAACGGAGACTTTGCATCTGGCATTGTTTTAACAAGTAAGAAAAAAAGGCTTTAGCCCAACAATTGCATGCCCACACTTAGCTGTGGGAGATCAGGGATATACATCACTGGAACGACATTGAACTCCAATGCAGGTTGGGGGAATGGGGAAGGTTAAAAAGAAAATCCTGTCATAACTATCCAAGTCAGATACTATTGTAAATGATACAGGAACTAGTCTAATTCCCTGAAGTAATGTAACGAGGTCCTCACTCATTGTCTAAAAGATAGTGCGAATACAAAATATTTCAAAACCATTCATTGTTTGAAGGACAACAAATGCATATATCTATCATAGGAATTCACACTTATCAGAAGGAACTTGTAATTAACCTAAACTAGTCCAGACACACCTTACCGGTTAACCCAAAAAAAAAAAAAAAGAATTGAAAATCAAGGCACCATAACGTGAAAGTAGCGTTTGTGTTGATTTGTAAATATATATATATATATATATATACACCGAAGCAAATGACAATATCGAGGACAAACGGAGAGCTAATAAACGCCAAGACATAACTATTTACTTGAATTTACGGGAAAATGTAGAGTCAAATGCTACTAGGGTGTATTTGGGTTAGATATTTGAAGAATGAATTTGATTTAAAAAAGGAATTTGTAGAATTTTCTTAACAAAATTGCTTAGCAAAATTTGTCAAATCCCTTTTCCAAAGCAAATTCTTTCTTCAAATACCTTATCGAAACGCACTTTTAAGGTCACAATAATGATGCATTCTACCTATATAGCAATAGAAGATGAAAGATAAGTCTTCTCAATAAAATCCATTTTGCATCTCCATCTCATAGATAAGAGTAAATATGGATTCTATCCATGTTACATTTTCACAATACACGGTCACAGTATTGTGTTTGTCAGACAGACAGCTATAAGAACACAGATGTAACATTGTATTTCTCACAGGGCATCATACAGCTTAAATTCAATAAAGTTATTCATGCTCGCTAACGCTCCTGCCGTTATATAAGCAGAACAATTCAATGAGGCAACACACCTGAATGATCCTTTGCACTGAGACTATCGGCAGCCTTAGCACCAGGATCCCGATTGGAGGATCTGAAAAAGATGGTAAATCTAAATAAGATGCCTGTAAGGATAGTAGAACATTGAAAGGTGAACGAACAACTGAAAACCCTGATACACCGAACTACAAGTTCTATAACTCACATGCGATACAGGATCATAAAGGCGCGCCGGCTTAGCTCAAACTCGCCTACAATGACCCCAGCAACTATTGCCTTGGCTCCACGATATGGAAAATCATACCATCTACTCCTAAATTTTAGGAAGCTTTCCAGGAAAGCATGCAGTGAAGTATCCATGGCCACTGAGAAGAATGGAGAATGAAAGAGGCAATATCAGTAGGAACTCAAGACCTGCACCAGATAAGGCTAATGAATGTTGCGTGCATAATTAAAGACATTATTAACCAGATTGGGAATGAAAATATAGTAGCTTTCAAATAATCAGTTATAAAAAATTTAGGACAATTCCTCCATAAGTCCATTAATTAGGTCAGACACTTTTCTAAGGACTATGGATTAAGATAATGTACCAAAAGTACAATTAAGCAGATTTTACTTCTTAAAGACCTACTAATAATTTTTATTGTTAAAATTACCCCCAAATACAAATACCCCAAAATTGTTTGATAAATCAATTTTTTTCATCCCCTTCTCCATTCTCTCCCTCCCCGCCGCACCAATTTTTTCGTCCCCTTATTCATTCTCACTCTCTCCACCGCCAGATAAAGGTATTTATGGTATTTTAAAAAAATTTATATTTTTAATAAAAAATAAAATTCAGTGGAACTTTTATTAAAAATTAAAATTAAGTGGATTCGTAAAAAGTTTAGTGGAACTTGTTATTAAGATTATACATATAAAACAAGGCCAATTTTGGAATAATGTTTTTTTTTTTGGAACTTTTGGCACTAGTTGAATTGAGTCCTTAGAAATATATTTTCTTTTATGTTTTGGGAGCCCTTAAAAAAAATTTATGCATAACAAGTCATATTTCAGTCGCTGATAAACTCCGAACCTAATAGTACATCTCACATTCCATCAATTGGAAAACACACAGTACCATGAATGTTTCCGTTCAATTAATTGAGCATAAACAGTGGCCGATCCACTTGAGTTCCAGGGGAAAACTCAAAGGCCCCACCCCCTTATTTGTAGTTTTATATAGCTCCTTCTGATGTATAAGCCCCACTTAAATCAATTATCTATACAGCATCTGCACACACATTAGCAAGACAAGTTCTCAAACAGTCTCTCGTGATAATTTAAAGCTTCAAAATAATGACAGTAGCCAAGCTTAAACTTCAACGACCCACTAAAGAAAGAACTTCATATCTCCAATATAATTAAGTTCTTTCATGTTCCACAACAAATACAACAACAACAACTAAGCCTATCCCACTTAGTAGGGTCGGCTACATGAGTCCGTTTACCCCATATTTAATGTATTCGAATTCATGTCATAAAAGCTCTGACAAAAGCACAACCCTCCTTCTTTACCCGGGGCTTGGGACCGACTATGTAAAGAATAGAATAACGCACAAAACACCCCCAAGCGAGTTATGTTCCACAACAAATAAAATACCTAAAACATATATATGATATTATATCAACAAAGAATAAATCGCATTTAGAAAGCAATTAAAACACTCTTACATACAAAAACTGCATAACTATCCAAATATTATTAATAGTTACCTTCTCGCCAGAAATCTCTAGAATTCAATTTGAGTAACCTCGACAACGCCCTGTTGAGAACATCAACCACGCTCTGTGACTCAACGGGATCCAATCCACCATCATCGGCTCCAAGCCCAGCAGCGACAGCCTCGTCCTGCGGCAAGTAGTTTACGAAATGTCCACCACGAGTTTTACTCGAGATCCTATCCCCTTTCTCTCCCATCTGAAGCCTACTAGTCGAAGCACCGGCAACGCCACCACTCGAAGTCTCGGCAGCGCCAGTTCCCGTACTGGATTGTCGCGAGAGGGTCTGACGAAGGGAGTTCGAGAGGGTTGGATTCGAGGTCGGTTCTCTCGATATTGAATTGGGCATCTTCGGGACGAACTGCTTTTGCACTGGGGAAAACCCCTGTTCCCTTCCTGCCTGTTATTCGCGTATCTGTTCGACATTTTATTTCAGCCAAGTTCTGTGTTGAATATGAAAATATGGAGAGAGGAAAGCGAAAGCGAGGAGAGAGAGAAAGAGCGAGAGATCGTTGAGCTCGGGGCGGGGGCGGGGGGGGGCGGGGGAACGTCTTATCGGAGAATTGTGAAGGATGCAGCTGTTAGTGCAGTGTGTTCATCCATCGTACGAGATGTTTACATTTATAATATAAATTTAAAAAAAATTACTCAAATAGACTACTTTTCAACTTATATACGGAATTAGTGTTATTCGGGATTCGACAATTTAAAATTAACAAAAGATTACATGTCGGTAATAGAAATGAATCAAATTTTTTGTATATAAATTATGTTCATAACACTACATAACAAACTTAGAACACTAAAAATGGACAAGTGGATGAATTTTAAATAATCGTCAAAGTTGATCAGACTAGTTGTTTCGATGACGATGCAGTTTTTTTTTAAACTTTGAGTTAACAAAAAATGGTCATCTATCCGTAACAGAAATTATCTTGATTTTTTTGTATAGAAACTACGTTCATAACGCTAAATAAAAATCGAAAATATCAAAAACGGATTAGTGAATAATTTTTAAATATAGTTATTATCATAACATTTTATTACTCTTCAACGTTTCAAAAAACACTATATTGTTCTTCAATATTTGGATGGACATAAATTTGCGCTCGGTGATCCATTGGGGGTAAAAAAAATTTTAAAAGTTGGGTATGATGTGAGTCATCACTCTGGCTTTTGAAGATTTCAATTTTATCAACAGAACAAGACACACGTTCGCAACGAAGATTACAAATTTATTCACCCAACACTTCGAATCCAAAATTATGTCCATCCAAATTTTTTCTATTATTTTACGTAAGTTTTATTTTCTCTCGATAACATATTATCCGTTTTTTGTGTTCTCGATTTTATTATTTAGCGTTATGAACGTAGTTTGTATACAAAAAAATCATGATCATTTCTGTTACGGATAGACGGCCATTTTTTGTTAATTCAAAATTTTCAAAAAAAATGCATCGTCAACGAAAACTCGTCTGATCAACTTTGGCGATTATTTAAAATTCATCCACTTGTCCGTTTTTAGTGTTCTAAATTTTGTTATGTAGTGTTATGAACATAGTTTATGTACAAAAAATTTGGCTCATTTCTGTTACCGACATGCAATTTTTTGTTAATTCTAAATTGCCGAAAAAAATTCTGCCGTTATCGAAACAACTCATGGTCAACTTTGGCCATTTTTTTAAATTCATCCACTTGTCCGTTTTTAGTGTTGTAAAAAGCGTTATGTAGTGTTTTGAACCTAATTTATGCACAAAAAAATTAGATTTATTAAAAATATCGATAGACCATCGTTAATTAGTTTAAAGTTGCCGAAAATTTTAAAAATTTCTTAGACAAAAACGATGTTTTGTTTTTTTTTTTTTTTTGGTTATACCCGGGGTTTGGTTCCCCGGGTTCTACATAGAACCCCAGGTATAAATCCCGTATACCAAAAAAAATAAATAAATAAATAAATTTTTCGTATACCCGGGGTTCCGAACCCCGGGAATACCGCCGGCCCCACAAACCCGGGGTTCCGAACCCCGGGTAACACTAATTCCGTATATAAGTTGAAAAGTGGTCTATTTCAGTAATTTTGGTTTAAATTTATATTATAAATGTAAACAACTCTCCATCTTACTCCTTGCATGATTTTAAAGTGTAACCTCATTTCGCCATTCCAAACCACAAAAAATCCAGTGGCCGGCCCAAGAAACATTGCACCCCAAAATATTTCATTTTGGACCATGCCGAGGGAAAAGGCTAGACCGAAAGAACGCCACGTGTATAAACACGTGATGGGTACGAAGACGACTATAGACTCTAACCGGCCAGTTTGACCAAGTCCCCGGCCAGGGTCATACCATCCCAGTCCAGAGCGCCATGTCGCTCCTGCTCGAAAACAGTCCGAGCAGCCCCCACCGTAAGAAAGTGTCGTTACCCCTTATAGGTAACAGCTCCACAATCTACACCCATAATCACCATAATCTCTATGGTAATGGGGTTGAGATCAATGCCATCACCTTAATGGTGCATCAAGAATCAGGGAAGACTTGCCAAATAAGTCTCATCTCACCTATAAATACCAGCATAAAAAGTTAATCAGGTACGCACACCTTCTCCAAGCTACCATACTACCAATTCCTATAGATAAATCTCGACTAATTCTCACACCAGAGGAGGTGCAATGTCGGTAGGTCCACTCCCGATGCATTGTTATGGAGAAACTTTAGTCGAGGGAGAGTGAGCTAAATCAGATGATATCCCATCCATCCGGTCTCATGGGTGACATGTCCGGTGATCCATTTTCATGTATTATCAATTGACATCGTCTATGGGAACGACAAACAGTTCTTCTCGCAATATCCACTACGTAAATGGTTTATTTTTTAGGTCTGAAATTATAACCAATGAAGATGAAAGTAAAGGCAACCATATTGCTCGGCTGCCAACGAATCTACCCGTCAGGAGAATGGCCCTCACTCCTAATGAAAATAATGAGAGAGGCCCAAGATCTTTCCTAATTGTCCAGTACTTTACCAGGCAGACTGATCCAAGCCAACTACCTCCACTACGACCATCCCACAAAGGTTTGTGTCGCCCGTTAGCAAGGCGTAACTTATCGCAAACAATGGACGAAAGGCCCGACGCGAGCAACATAAAAAAGAAAAACACTGTCAGACGTAGTGTGACCTCTGACAAGAGCTAAAAAGAATCTGCATGGAGAAGGATAAATTGCATCAGCAAAGCTAAAACAAGCGATGGGGCATGGAGGCCCCAAGGTCTAAGAAGACCCCAACATGCACTCCAGCGTTGGTCCCAGGGCATCCACAAAGAAAACATGAGACAAAACGCATAAAGCGCCCGCACAAAGAATGTGGCAGGTCAACCCGCGCCACGGGCAAAACTCGCGGCACATTTCGACAGACTCCGCTGAACGTTAGAAGCTTCTTCGACGTCCCAATCGAGACACTGGCAATACGACTCGAATCGACAGGCTGATAAAGACTTGTGTGATCAAGTCATGGCAATTAACGAGAAGTTAGGGTAGATTGGGAAGCAGGAGCCCAACTTTTATGAGATAGTGAAACAAACTGTTTCTCCTCTCACTACACGCGTGCTGCGGACGAGAGAGACCAACCAACTTAAAGATGTCATCCCAGATCGGCACATCTAGGGAGACTTCGACCCAATGGCAACCTTGACACTTACCATGCACATATGGATCTGCGAGAAGCGTCGGAATCGACAAAATGTCAAGCCTCCCAAGTCACCCTTGCTAGTGCAGCACGTAAATAGTACAAGGCTATAAAGCTAGGTAGTTTTGACTCCTTTGAATCTTTTAGTCTTATTTTTGCACACAAGTTGTAAGCAGCAAGCGGCGAGTCAAAAACTTGTTGCATCTTATAT
>JAENRU010000439.1:5000-7500 GCA_016647705.1 Eucommia ulmoides
ACGTATTTTGCCAACGCTGCGCCCTATTTTGCCAACGGTGCGCCCTGTTTTGCCAACGTATTTCGCCAACGCTGCGGCCTATTTTGCCAACGGTGCGTCCTGTTTTGCCAACGTATTTTGCCAACGCTGCGGCCTGTTTTGCCAACGTATTTTGCCAACGCTGCGCCCTATTTTGCCAACGGTGCGCCCTGTTTTGCCAACGGTGTGCTAGACGCTGCGCCCTATTTTGCCAACGGTGCGCCCTATTTTGCCAACGGTGCGCCCTGTTTTGCCAACGTATTTTGCCAACGCTGCGCCCTATTTTTCCAACGGTGCGTCCTGTTTTGCCAACGGTGCGCCCTGTTTTGCCAACGGTGCGCCCTGTTTTGCCAACGTATTTTCCCAACGCTGCGGCCTATTTTGCCAACGCTGCGCCCTATTTTGCCAACGGTGCGGCCTGTTTTGCCAACGTATTTTGCCAACGCTGTGCCCTATTTTTCCAACGGTGCGGCCTGTTTTGCCAACGTATTTTGCCAACGCTGTGCCCTATTTTGCCAACGGTGCGGCCTGTTTTGCCAACGTATTTTGCCAACGCTGTGCCCTATTTTTCCAACGGTGCGTCCTGTTTTGCCAACGTATTTTGCCAACGCTGTGCCCTATTTTTCCAACGGTGCGTCCTGTTTTGCCAACGTATTTTGCCAACGCTGCGCCCTATTTTGCCAACGTATTTTGCCAACGCTGCGGCCTATTTTGCCAACGCTGCGCCCTGTTTTGCCAACGTATTTTGCCAACGCTGCGCCCTATTTTGCCAACGGTGCGCCCTGTTTTGCCAACGGTGTGCTAGACGCTGCGCCCTATTTTGCCAACGCTGCGGCCTATTTTGCCAACGCTGCGCCCTATTTTGCCAACGGTGCGCCCTGTTTTGCCAACGGTGTGCTAGACGCTGCGCCCTATTTTGCCAACGCTGCGCCCTATTTTGCCAACGCTGCGGCCTATTTTGCCAACGCTGCGCCCTATTTTGCCAACGCTGCGGCCTGTTTTGCCAACGTATTTTGCCAACGCTGCGCCCTATTTTTCCAACGCTGCGGCCTGTTTTGCCAACGTATTTTGCCAACGCTGCGCCCTATTTTGCCAACGGTGCGGCCTGTTTTGCCAACGTATTTTGCCAACGCTGCGGCCTATTTTGCCAACGGTGCGGCCTGTTTTTGCCAACTTTGCCAACGGCTGTGCTAGACACGGTGCCCTATTTTGCCAACGCTGTGCGCCCCTATTTTGCCAACGCTGCGCCCTATTTTGCCAACGGTGCGGAACGGTGCCCTGTTTTGCCAACGGTGTGCTAGACGCTGCGCCCTATTTTGCCAACGCTGCGCCCTATTTTGCCAACGGTGCGCCCTGTTTTGCCAACGTATTTTGCCAACGCTGCGCCCTATTTTTCCAACGGTGCGTCCTGTTTGCCAACGTATTTTGCCAACGCTGCGCCCTATTTTGCCAACGCTGCGCCCTATTTTGCCAACGGTGCGGCCTGTTTTGCCAACGTATTTTGCCAACGCTGCGCCCTATTTTTCCAACGGTGCGTCCTGTTTTGCCAACGTATTTTGCCAACGCTGCGCCCTATTTTGCCAACGTATTTTGCCAACGCTGCGACCTATTTTGCCAACGGTGCGCCCTGTTTTGCCAACGTATTTTGCCAACGCTGCGCCCTATTTTGCCAACGGTGCGCCCTGTTTTGCCAACGGTGTGCTAGACGCTGCGCCCTATTTTGCCAACGGTGCGCCCTATTTTGCCAACGCTGCGCCCTATTTTGCCAACGGTGCGCCCTGTTTTGCCAACGCTGCGGCCTATTTTGCCAACGGTGCGCCCTGTTTTGCCAACGCTGCGCCCTATTTTGCCAACGGTGCGCCCTATTTTGCCAACGCTGCGCCCTGTTTTGCCAACGCTGCGCCCTGTTTTGCCAACGGTGTGCTAGACGCTGCGCCCTATTTTGCCAACGCTGCGCCCTATTTTTCCAACGGTGCGTCCTGTTTTGCCAACGTATTTTGCCAACGCTGCGCCCTATTTTGCCAACGGTGCGGCCTGTTTTGCCAACGGTGCGGCCTGTTTTGCCAACGTATTTTGCCAACGCTGCGCCCTATTTTTCCAACGGTGCGTCCTGTTTTGCCAACGTATTTTGCCAACGCTGCGCCCTATTTTGCCAACGTATTTTGCCAACGCTGCGACCTATTTTGCCAACGGTGCGCCCTGTTTTGCCAACGTATTTTGCCAACGCTGCGCCCGTATGTTTGCCAACGGTGCGTCCTGTTTTGCCAACATATTTTGCCAACGCTGCGCCCTATTTTGCCAACGTATTTTGCCAACGCTGCGACCTATTTTGCCAACGGTGCGCCCTGTTTTGCCAACGTATTTGCCAACGCTGCGCCCTATTTTGCCACGGTGCGCCCTGTTTTGCCAACGGTGTGCTAGACGCTGCGCCCTATTTTGCCAACGGTGCGCCCTATTTTGCCAACGCTGCGCCCTATTTTGC
>JAENRU010000264.1:0-10015 GCA_016647705.1 Eucommia ulmoides
TAAAATTTATTTTATTGTTTTAAAATAAATTGTTAGTTGTTTATTTTTTTTGATTTAGTTAAAATTGTGAATTAGTTAGTTAAATTTATGAATGTAGTTTTTAATTATCAATTTTTAATTAAAAACTGTGCACTTGACCCCTCAAAATTTGACAAATTATAAAAATTAAAATTAAAATATATTGGTTTAAAATAAATTCTAAGTTAATTTGAGTTTATTTTTGAATTTAGTTGTTTAATTAAAAAAAATATATTTTGACCCCTCAAAGTATGACAATTACAAAAATATAAAATTTAATGTATTGTTTTAGAAAATATAAAATTTATTTTATGTTTTAAAATAAATTGTTAGTTGTTTATTTTTTTTGATTTAGTTAAAATTGTGAATTAGTTAGTTAAATTTATGAATGTAGTTGTTTAATTATCAATTTTTAATTAAAAACTGTGCACTTTGACCCCTCAAAATTTGACAAATTATAAAATTAAAATTAAAATATATTGGTTTAAAATAAATTCTAAGTAATTTGAGTTTATTTTTTGAATTTAGTTGTTTAATTAAAAAAAAAAATTTTGACCCCTCAAAGTATGACAATTAAAAAATATAAAATTTAATGTATTGTTTTAGAAAAATATAAAATTTATTTTATTGTTTTAAAATAAATTGTTAGTTGTTTATTTTTTTTGATTTAGTTAAAATTGTGAATTAGTTAGTTAAATTTATGAATGTAGTTGTTTAATTATCAATTTTTAATTAAAAATTGTGGACTTTGACCCCTCAAAATTTGACAAATTAAAAAATTAAAATTAAAATATATTGGTTTAAAATAAATTCTAAGTTAATTTGAGTTTTTTTTGAATTCAGTTCTTTAATTAAAAAAAATACATTTTGACCCCTCAAAGTAGGACAATTACAAAAATATAAAATTTAATGTAGTTTTAGAAAAATATAAAATTTATTTTATTGTTTTAAAATAAATTGTTAGTTGTTTATTTTTTTTGATTTAGTTAAAATTGTGAATTAGTTAGTTAAATTTATGAATGTATTTTTAATTATCAATTTTTAATTAAAAACTGTGCACTTTGACCCCTCAAAATTTGGCAAATTATAAAATTAAAATTAAAATATATTGGTTTAAAATAAATTCTAAGTTAATTTGAGTTATTTTGAATTTAGTTGTTTAATTAAAAAAAATTTTTTGACCCTCAAAGTACGACAATTACAAAAATTAGTTAGTTAAATTTATGAATGTAGTTGTTTAATTATCAATTTTTAATTAAAAACTGTGCATTGACCCTCAAAATTTGACAAATTATAAAAATTAAAATTAAAATATATTGGTTTAAAATAAATTCTAAGTTAATTTGAGTTTATTTTTTGAATTTAGTTGTTTAATTAAAAAAAAATACATTTGACCCCTAAAGTATGACAATTACAAAAATATAAAATTTAATGTATTGTTTTAGAAAAATATAAATTTATTTTATTGTTTTAAAATAAATTGTTAGTTTTTTTTTTTTTTGATTAGTTAAAATTGTGAATTTAGTTAAATTTATGAATGTAGTTGTTTAATTATCAATTTTTAATTAAAAACTGTGCACTTGACCCCTCAAAATTTGGCAAATTATAAAAATTAAAATTAAAATATATTGGTTTAAAATAAATTCTAAGTTAATTTGAGTTATTTTTTGAATTTAGTTGTTTAATTAAAAAAATATTTTGACCCCTCAAAGTATGACAATTACAAAAATTAGTTAGTTAAATTTATGAATGTAGTTGTTTAATTATCAATTTTATTAAAAACTGTGCACTTTGACCCCTCAAAATTTGACAAATTATAAAAATTAAAATTAAAATATTGGTTTAAAATAAATTCTAAGTTAATTTGAGTTTATTTTTGAATTTAGTTGTTTAATTAAAAAAAATACATTTTGACCCCCTAAAGTATGACAATTACAAAAATATAAAATTTAATGTATTGTTTTAGAAAAATATAAAATTTATTTTATTGTTTTAAAATAAATTGTTAGTTGTTTATTTTTTTTGATTTAGTTAAAATTGTGAATTAGTTAGTTAAATTTATGAATGTAGTTGTTAAATTATCAATTTTTAATTAAAAACTGTGCACTTTGACCCCACAAAATTTGGCAAATTATAAAAATTAAAATTAAAATATATTGGTTTAAAATAAATTCTAAGTTAATTTGAGTTTATTTTTTGAATTCAGTTGTTTAATTAAAAAAAATACATTTTGAACCCTCAAAGTATGACAATTACAAAATATAAAATTTAATGTATTGTTTACAAAAATATAAAATTTATTTATTGTTTTAAAATAAATTGTTAGTTGTTTTTTTTTTTTATTTAGTTAAAATTGTGAATTAGTTAGTTAAATTTATGAATGTAGTTGTTTAATTATCAATTTTTAATTAAAAATTGTGGACTTTGACCCCTCAAAATTTGACAAATTAAAAAAATTAAAATTAAAATATATTGGTTTAAAATAAATTCTAAGTTAATTTGAGTTTATTTTTGAATTTAGTGTTTAATTAAAAAAAATAGATTTTGACCCTCAAAGTATGACAATTACAAAAATATAAAATTTAATGTATTGTTTTAGAAAAGTATAAAATTTATTTATTGTTTTAAAATAAATTGTTAGTGTTTATTTTTTTGTTTAGTTAAAATTGTGAATTAGTTAGTTAAATTTAGAATGTAGTTGTTTAATTATCAATTTTTAATTAAAAACTGTTCACTTTGACCCCTCAAAATTTGACAAATTATTAAAAATTAAAATTAAAATATATTGGTTTAAATAAATTCTAAGTTAATTTGATTTTGAATTTAGTTGTTAATTAAAAAAAATACTTTCGACCCCTGAAAGTATGACAATTACAAAAATATAAAATTTAATGTATTCTTTTAGAAAAATATAAAATTTTTTATTGTTTTAAAAAAATTGTTAGTTGTTTATTTTTTTTGATTAGTTAAAATTGTGAATTAGTTAGTTAAATTTATGAATGTAGTTTTTAATTATCAATTTTTAATTAAAAACTGTGCACTTTGACCCCTCAAAATTTGACAAATTATAAAAATTAAAATTAAAATATATTGGTTTAAAATAAATTCTAAGTTAATTTGAGTTTATTTTTTGAATTTAGTTGTTTAATTAAAAAAAATATATTTGACCCCTCAAAGTATGACAATTACAAAAATATAAAATTTAATGTATTGTTTTAGAAAAATATAAAATTTATTTTATTGTTTTAAAATAAATTGTTAGTTGTTTATTTTTTTGATTTAGTTTAAATTGTGAATTAGTTAGTTAAATTTATGAATGTAGTTGTTTAATTATCAATTTTTAACTAAAAACTGTGCACTTTGACCCCTCAAAGTATGACAATTACAAAAATATAAAATTTAATGTATTGTTTTAGAAAATATAAAATTTATTTTTTTGTTTTAAAATAAATTGTTAGTTGTTTATTTTTTTGATTTAGTTAAAATTGTGAATTAGTTAGTTAAATTTATGAATGTAGTTGTTTAATTATCAATTTTAATTAAAAACTGTGCACTTTGACCCCTCAAAATTTGACAAATTATAAAAATTAAAATTAAATTATATTGGTTTAAAATAAATTCTAAATTAATTTGAGTTTATTTTTTGAATTTAATTGTTTAATTAAAAAAAATACATTTCGACCCCTGAAAGTATGACAATTACAAAAATATAAAATTTAATGTATTCTTTTAGAAAAGTATAAAATTTATTTATTGTTTTAAAATAAATTGTTAGTTGTTATTTTTTTTGATTTAGTTAAAATTGTGAATTAGTTAGTTAAATTTGTGAATGTAGTTGTTTAATTATCATTTTTAATTAAAAACTGTGCACTTTGACCCCTCAAAATTTGAAAAATTATAAAAATTAAAATTAAAATATATTGGTTGAAAATAAATTCTAAGTTAATTTGAGTTTTTTTTTGAATTTAGTTGTTTAATTAAAAAAAATACATTTCGACCCCTGAAAGTGTGACAATTACAAAAATATAAAATTTAATGTATTCTTTTAGAAAAATATAAAATTTATTTTATTGTTTTAAAATAAATTGTTAGTTGTTTATTTTTTTGATTTAGTTAAAATTGTGAATTAGTTAGTTAAATTTATGAATGTAGTTTTTTAATTATCATTTTTAATTAAAAACTGTGCACTTTGACCCCTCAAAATTTGGCAAATTATAAAAATTAAAATTAAAATATATGGTTTAAAATAAATTCTAAGTTAATTTGAGTTTATTTTTGAATTTAGTTGTTTAATTAAAAAAAATATATTTTGACCCCTCAAAGTATGACAATTACAAAATATAAAATTTAATGTATTGTTTTACAAAAATATAAAATTTTATTATTGTTTAAAATAAATTGTTAGTGTTTATTTTTTTTGATTTAGTTAAAATTGTGAATTAGTTAGTTAAATTTATGAATGTAGTTGTTTAATTATCAATTTTTAATTAAAACTGTGCACTTTGACCCCTCAAAATTTCGCAAATTATAAAATTAAAATTAAAATATGTTGGTTTAAAATAAATTCTAAGTTAATTTGAGTTTATTTTTTGAATTTAGTTGTTAATTAAAAAAAATACATTTTGAACCCTCAAAGTATGACAATTACAAAAAATATAAATTTAATGTATTGTTTTAGAAAAATATAAAATTTTTTATTGATTTAAAATAAATTGTTAGTTGTTTATTTTTTTTGATTTAGTTAAAATTGTGAATTAGTTAGTTAAATTTAGAATGTAGCGGTTTAATTATCAATTTAATTAAAAACTGTGCACTTTGACCCCTCAAAGTATGACATTACAAAAATATAAAATTTAATGTATTGTTTAGAAAAATATAAAATTTATTTTATGTTTTAAAAAAATTGTTAGTTGTTTTATTTTTTTTGATTTAGTTAAAATTGTGAATTAGTAGTTAAATTTATGAATGTAGTTGTTTAATTATCATTTTAATTAAAAACTGTGCACTTTGACCCCTCAAAATTTGACAAATTATAAAAATTAAAATTAAATTATATTGGTTTAAAATAAATTCTAAATTAATTTGAGTTTATTTTTTTGAATTTAATTGTTTAATTAAAAAAAATACATTTTGACCCTGAAAGTATGACAATTACAAAAAATATAAAATTTAATATTATTTTTTGAAAAGTATAAAATTTATTTATTGTTTTAAAATAAATTGTTAGTTGTTGTATTTTTTTTGATTTAGTTAAATTGTGAATTAGTTAGTTAAATATGAATGTAGTTGTTTAATTATCAATTTTTAATTAAAAACTGTGCACTTTGACCCCTCAAAATTTGACAATTATAAAAATTAAAATTAAATTATATTGGTTTAAAATAAATTCTAAATTAATTTGAGTTTATTTTTTGAATTTAATTGTTTAATTAAAAAAAATACGTTTCGACCCCTGAAAGTATGACAATTACAAAATATAAATTAATGTATTCTTTTAGAAAAGTATAAAATTTTTTATTGTTTTAAAATAAATTGTTGTTATTTTTTTTGATTTAGTTAAAATTGTGAATTAGTTAGTTAAATTTGTGAATGTAGTTGTTTAATTATCATTTTTAATTAAAAACTGTGCACTTTGACCCCTCAAAATTTGAAAATTATAAAAATTAAATTAAAATATATTGGTTTAAAATAAATTCTAAGTTAATTTGAGTTTATTTTTGAATTTAGTTGTTTAATAAAAAAATACATTTCGACCCCTGAAAGTATGACAATTACAAAATATAAAATTTAATGTATTGTTTTAGAAAAATATAAAATTTATTTTATTGTTTTAAAATAAATTGTTAGTTGTTTATTTTTTTTGATTTAGTTAAAATTGTGAATTAGTTAGTTAAATTTATGAATGTAGTTTTTAATTATCAATTTTTAATTAAAAACTGTGCACTTTGACCCCTCAAAATTTGACAAATTATAAAAATTAAAATTAAAATATATTGGTTTAAAATAAATTCTAAGTTAATTTGAGTTTATTTTTGAATTTAGTTGTTTAATTAAAAAAAATACATTTTGACCCTCAAAGTATGACAATTACAAAATATAAAATTTAATGTATTGTTTTAGAAAAATATAAAATTTATTTTATTGTTTTAAAATAAATTGTTAGTTGTTTTTTTTTTGATTTAGTTAAAATTGTGAATTAGTTAGTTAAATTTATGAATGTAGTTTTTAATTATCAATTTTTAATTAAAAACTGTGCACTTTGACCCCTCAAAATTTGGCAAATTATAAAAATTAAAATTAAAATATATTGGTTTAAAATAAATTCTAAGTTAATTTGAGTTTATTTTTTGAATTTAGTTGTTTAATTAAAAAAATACATTTTGACCCCTCAAAGTAGACAATTACAAAAATATAAAATTTAATGTATTGTTTTAGAAAAATATAAAATTTATTTTATTGTTTTAAAATAAATTGTTAGTTGTTATTTTTTTTGATTTAGTTAAAATTGTGAATTAGTTAGTTAAATTTATGAATGTAGTTGTTAATTATCAATTTTTAATTAAAAACTGTGCACTTTGACCCCTCAAAATTTGACAAATTATAAAAATTAAAATTAAAATATATTGGTTTAAAATAAATTCTAAGTTAATTTGAGTTTATTTTTGAATTGTTGTTTAATTAAAAAAAAATACATTTTGACCCCTCAAAGTATGACAATTACAAAAATAAAATTTAATGTATTGTTTTAGAAAAATATAAAATTTATTTTATTGTTTTAAAATAAATTGTTAGTTGTTTATTTTTTTTATTTAGTTAAAATTGTGAATTAGTTAGTTAAATTTATGAATGTAGTTGTTTAATTATCAATTTTTAATTAAAAACTGTGCACTTTGACCCCTCAAAATTTGACAAATTAAAAAATTAAAATTAAAATATATTGGTTTAAAATAAATTCTAAGTTAATTTGAGTTTATTTTTTGAATTTAGTTGTTTAATTAAAAAAAATACATTTTGACCCCTCAAGTATGACAATTACAAAAATATAAAATTTAATGTATTGTTTTAGAAAAATATAAAATTTATTTATTGTTTTAAAATAAATTGTTAGTTTTGTTTTTTTTTTTGATTTAGTTAAAATTGTGAATTAGTTAGTTAAATTTATGAATGTAGTTGTTTAATTATCAATTTTTAATTAAAAACTGTGCACTTTGACCCCTCAAAATTTGACAAATTATAAAAATTAAAATTAAAATATATTGGTTTAAAATAAATTCTAAGTTAATTTGAGTTTATTTTTTGAATTTAGTTGTTTAATTAAAAAAATACATTTTGACCCCTAAAGTATGACAATTACAAAAATATAAAATTTAATGTATTGTTTAGAAAAATATAAAATTTATTTTTTGTTTAAAATAAATTGTTAGTTGTTTTTTTTTTTGATTTAGTTAAAATTGTGAATTAGTTAGTTAAATTTATGAATGTAGTTTTTTAATTATCAATTTTTAATTAAAACTGTGCACTTTGACCCCTCAAAATTTTGAAATTATAAAAATTAAAATTAAAATATATGGTTTAAAATAAATTCTAAGTTAATTTGAGTTTATTTTTTGAATTTAGTTGTTTAATTAAAAAAAATACATTTTGACCCCTCAAAGTATGACAATTACAAAAATATAAAATTTATTTTATTGTTTAAAATAAATTGTTAGTTGTTTATTTTTTTTGATTTAGTTAAAATTGTGAATTAGTTAGTTAAATTTATGAATGTAGTGTTTAATTATCAATTTTTAATTAAAAACTGTGCACTTTGACCCCTCAAAATTTGACAAATTATAAAAATTAAAATTAAAATATATTGGTTTAAAATAAATTCTAAGTTAATTTGAGTTTATTTTTGAATTTGTTTAATTAAAAAAAATACATTTTGACCCCTCAAAGTATGACAATTACAAAAATTAAAATTTAATGTATTTTTTAGAAAATATAAAATTTATTTTATTGTTTTAAAATAAATTGTTAGTTGTTTATTTTTTTTGATTTAGTTAAAATTGTGAATTAGTAGTTAAATTTGAATGTAGTTGTTTAATTATCAATTTTAATTAAAAACTGTGCACTTTGACCCCTCAAAATTTGAAATTATAAAAATTAAAATTAAAATATATTGGTTTAAAATAAATTCTAATTAATTTGAGTTATTTTTTGAATTTAGTTGTTTAATTAAAAAAATACATTTTGACCCCTCAAAGTATGACAATTACAAAAATATAAAATTTAATGTATTGTTTTAGAAAAATATAAAATTTATTTTATTGTTTTAAAATAAATTGTTAGTTGTTTATTTTTTTGATTTAGTTAAAATTGTGAATTAGTTAGTTAAATTTATGAATGTAGTTGTTTAATTATCAATTTTTAATTAAAAACTGTGCACTTTGACCCCTCAAAATTTGACAAATTATAAAAATTAAAATTAAAATATATTGGTTTAAAAAATTCTAAGTTAATTTGAGTTTATTTTTTGAATTTAGTTGTTTAATTAAAAAAAATACATTTTGACCCCTCAAAGTAGACAATTACAAAAATATAAAATTTAATGTATTGTTTTAGAAAAATATAAAATTTATTTTATTGTTTTAAAATAAATTGTTAGTTGTTTATTTTTTTGATTTAGTTAAAATTGGAATTAGTTAGTTAAATTTATGAATGTAGTTGTTTAATTATCAATTTTTAATTAAAAACTGTGCACTTTGACCCCTCAAAATTTGACAAATTATAAAAATTAAAATTAAAATATATTGGTTTAAAATAAATTCTAAGTTAATTTGAGTTATTTTTTGAATTTAGTTGTTTAATTAAAAAAAATACATTTTGACCCCTCAAAGTAGACAATTACAAAAATATAAAATTTAATGTATTGTTTTAGAAAAATATAAAATTTATTTTATTGTTTTAAAATAAATTGTTAGTTGTTTATTTTTTTGATTTAGTTAAAATTGTGAATTAGTTAGTTAAATTTATGAATGTAGTTGTTTAATTATCAATTTTTAATTAAAAACTGTGCACTTTGACCCCTCAAAATTTGGCAAATTATAAAATTAAATTAAAATATTGGTTTAAAATAAATTCTAAGTTAATTTGAGTTTATTTTTTTTAATTTAGTGTTTAATTAAAAAAAATATTTTGACCCTCAAAGTATGACAATTACCTATTGTATTTAAAAATTTAGTTTTTTAGATTTAAATTTGATGTATTGTATTGTATTAATTATCATTTTTAATTAAAACTGTGCACTTGACCCCTCAAAATTTGACAAATTATAATTACAATTAAAATATATTGTTTAAAATAATTCTAAGTTAATTTTAGTTTATTTTTTGATTTAGTTGTTTAATTTAAAAAAAATACATTTTGACCCCCAAAGTACGACAATTACAAAAATATAAAATTTAATGTATTGTTTTAGAAAAATATAAAATTTATTTTTATTGTTTTAAATAAATTGTTAGTTTGTTTTTTTTTTGATTTAGTTAAAATTGTGATTAGTTAGTTAAATTTATGAATGTAGTTGTTTAATTATCAATTTTTAATTAAAAACTGGCACTTTGACCCCTCCAAAATTTGGCAAATTATAAAAATTAAAATTAAATATATTGGTTTAAAATAATTCTAATTATTGAGTTTATTTTTTGAATTTAGTTGTTTAATTAAAAAAAATATTTTGACCCCTCAAAGTATGACAATTACAAAAGGTAGTTAAATTTAAATGTAGTTTGTTTTAGAAATATACACTGCTGCACTTTGACCCCTCAATTGACAAATTATAAAAATTAAATTAAAATATAGTGTTTAAAATTAAATTCTAAGTTAATTTGATTTTATTTTTTGACTTAGTTGTTTAATTAAAAAAAAATACATTTTGACCCCTAAAGTATGACAATTACAAAAATATAAAATTTAATGTATGTGTTTTAAAAAATATAAAATTTATTTTATTGTTTTA
>JAENRU010000142.1:0-22598 GCA_016647705.1 Eucommia ulmoides
CTTACAATTTTCACACTTCTACTTCCAAAACTGTTAAATTTAATTCTACTTTGTACCCTTCAAGTTCCACACACTTACTTTATTAACTATTTATTTCTATTTACTATTTTTTTTACACTCATAAATTAAAAATCGATATATTACCTTTAAGCACGAAAAATTCCTAATGCATAATATTCCATGACAAAAATACCTCCCAAACTAATTTTTCCACAATAGAGTCTCGCCACTACAACCATTCAGCGTTTCAGAGTCGTCTCCAAATCTAGAAAATCAAACACATTCACCGTTAAAGAGTCGTCTCAAAATCTAGAAACCCAAACTCGATAGTAAGATCTATTTATAGGACAAATACTTAAAACAGTAATCGATTTAGTGAAAAATGAGAGAGCACGCTAATAGTTGCAAACCAAACAAAACCATTACAATCGAAAATTTACGGGTAGCGAAGAAAAAAAAGATGCAACACTACAAAATACGAAAACAATATACCTTGAAATCGGCGAATAATTTTTACATCATGATCTCACGAACCCGTAACACAACAAACACAAGCCGGTGGTAGAGAATCCCATAACAAGTATTATCGCATTCAATAATCATAGAATTCATCTATCAACGAGCAAAAAAAAATGTCTTTCTTACCGATCGGGCCGAGGCTGTAGGCTCGCGATGAGGCATTCTTTATTTTCAATCACACTTTAAAATTTATGGATTTTCACAGATCTTCTTTTCCCATTTACTAACCGTTTTTCTTATTCGTGTTAGCTCGTCTGCCTTCTCCCCTCGTCAATGGATCAGTTCCACCACCCTGCATCGACAGTCCGAAAGGAGAATGTATCAAAAATCTGAAATAGACGGCCTTTGTTTAGGCGACCACTGTTTAGTGTTTCTGTTACCGAATTTCTGTTTCTGTTGTCGGATGACTTAGAACAGAAACAGAAATGTGGGGACAGAGTTGTTACGTTCCCAGAATTTGTTCTAAAAATCTGGAAGAACACAAACATATGGGGTCATTAATCCCACCTACAGCAATTATGAATAATTGAACAAACAGAAACAGAAATGTGGGGACAAGTTGTTACGTTCCCAGAAATTTGTTCTAAAATCTGGAAGAACATAAACATATGGGGTCATTAATCTCACCTACAGCAATTATGAATCAAATTGAATGGAATTAAATTGGAGGAAGGTCACAAATGCTTAATCATGATGAAGAAGATATGTTTTTATACTTCCTTTAAATTTTACTTTTATTTTTTGTTGTAATAAATAAAATAAATTTTTTAATCTATAAAACAATCCATAAAAGGGGCCAAAAGGTCATAATATCACTTTGTTGTTGTTTCTTCTTATTTTTATCACTTCAAAACATATGCAGTAAGGGTAAATATAAAATGTAATCACAAAAACTCCAATTTGGCAATCCCGAGATATTTACAACAAAATTTCATAGGAGGAGCGTTATTGCGTCAGGATCATTTGTTCGACTTTTTTTTTTGTGTGCACGCACAACTTGCGTTGGGCAAAATCCAACAATCACGGTGACACAATCACGTGATGTGATGTGCCAAACACATTGTTTATCAACCGTTGGATTTAGCCAGGCATAAATCAAGCACAAACAAGGTCAAGGATCCTAGCTCGACACTATTAATGTGGATGATTCGTCATAGATTGGATGGTGTAAATGTTTAGTACCAAGTTCATTCTCACAGACTCGTCGACTCCCCCACATTTCTCTTATCTATACGCTGATTTGGTTCTGTCTTCGGGTGTTGACTTAAGTTTGTCTTGAAAGTAAATTTCGGCATTATTTATACTCTCTTAAAGTTGATGCCTAGTCGTTTATTTGCTTAAGCCTTGCCTTTATGGTTTTACTTGTTTTAAGTTTTGTACCATGCTTGTGGCAAAGTTTAATTGCCTCTGAATACTTCCATTGTTTGTTTTAGTTCTTGAGGGTACGTTTGGCTTCATTTTAATATATATATATATAATAAAATAAAACAGCTCAGTTTAAATTTTTAAATATATTTTCAAACATATCTAGCTTACATATTTAAAGGGAATTATTAAAGAAAAAAGGGTGTCATTTCACATGTCTTTCTATCTCACTCAATTCTTTCCAGTTCTTCAAAGTTTCATTTCTCTCTCATTCTCTAACTATTAATTCCACACGTCTCTTTGTTTCTCTCTCAATCCTTCCCATTTCACCAAAAGTTTCATTTCTTTCTCTTTCCCTAACTACTAATTCCCCTCTCTCTCTCTCCCCCCCTTTGTTCCATTTCACCAAAGTTTCCTTTCTTTCTCTAACGCTAGCTAGTTGAGCCTCTCTCAAACCCGACGACCATCGCAGCATGCACCTCTCTCAACACAACCACGAGCCATAATGGAAGAATCATCTTCTAACCCACTATTATTTGTTAAATTCAAAACTATTTTTCCCAAATTTGTGGATTTCAAAGTCTATATTTAATATTTCATCTATTTAGTTTTTCTTTCATGTTCATGCAGTACTCCCTTATTTGGTGTGACTTTTTGCCTTCATGAATGTTTGTATCGAACTAGTGAATAACAATTGATTAAATTTTAAATCATATCGAAAGAAATTTCAAAGATATTTTATGGTTCAATTTTGATGTCATGCCATTACCATGTTGAATTTGAAGTTTCATATTGGTGCAATTTGTTGTAACTGTATTAAGATATATGTGTGTGTATATATATATAAATATAAATATATAAATATTGCATCTAATTATTCACGAACACAAAAAATACCATCCGTATTAATCATATATTGATGTGTAGGAAGATAAAAATCTTACTGCATGAGATAACTAAGAAGCAAAGCATGGATTTTTTACCTGGGTAATTCCTGGAAGGTTTTATCAGCACACTTCATCTTAGGTGCATATTACTGAGGAAATCCACGAGCCTGAAAACACCATCAAAGTGACCAAGCAAATGGAAAAAAATAACTAAGCAAGGGAAAAGCATACTAAAACATTGGGCGAAGAAAAAAAAAAAGAAGATATAAGGAAAACGGGAAAACCTGATGTTTTTGGCAATCACTGTATGCCCATCTTCAGCCCCAAGATGACGTAAAACCACTTCCTCTAGACGACCATCACGATATGCATGCTGAATTTGAGTACAAATTGTAGTTAACACAATGGAGTTATATAATCAAGAAATTGAAGTGAACAAACATAGATACAAGAAACGAGAAAGGGAGGGGGGAGGGGGGAACAAATTTACTGTATTTATATTTTATACATATAGTTGTTATACTGGTATTTATTAAACTCTTTTTTATTATTAATCAATGGCAGCAAGTTTAGTTCTTTACTTTACTATTTTGTGTTGAGAAATTAACATATTATTTAAATCAATTATGTGTTAATATCTATATATCCTTGAAACAAGTCACTTAAAATTCTTATATCCTCAAAGTTTCTCTCTATTTTATATTTCTTCTAATAAATTTTTATTCCTTCAGTTAACATCAACTACATTAAATTATTGAGTTGATGTTGTCAACTATACGTGGAATTTGCACTTGATATCATAGTTAATGTCAACTAAAATATTGGAAAGGGTTAAAAATAAGTTGAAAATAAATAGGAAAGGATTAAAAAATAAGTTGTGTAAATAGGAAAAAAAAATAAAAGCAAAAATAGGTTGCTTTGAGAGATTTTTTTTAAGTGTTAATTTGATAAAAATTAAAATTAAGCGCTAAAATATTACACAGAAGCATAATAGTAGCCGACTTATCATACTAGTAAGATTATTGTTGTACAGTAATTAATTGTACTAACTATACAACTATATAGTTGGAACATATTTTTGATGATTGATGTACAATAAATTTGGCGATAGAAAAATAAATGTTGTGCATAACTATTTAGTATTAAAAGTATCACAAATAAGTTTGATAATAGTTGTTATGCATTAACTTTTTTTTTTTAAAGTAAATGGCCATATTCCATATATCAAGAACCAGAGGCAATTGTAAAAAAATATTTCCCACTTTTTCCTTAAAAATTGGGAAGAACACACATGGATATAAGAAGATTACCAAACTTGATTGCAAACACCATTGGAGTACCAATTGTCGCTGCAACACTGTGAATCTCCATTGCCGAAACACCCCACACAACTGCGATACTATGGATCTCCACCGAAATCTTGAACAACTGCAATCGTCAGAGTACCAATGCATTGTTGGGCATTGGAGCACCAATCACCTCCATAGCATTATTAATTTCCACCTCCAGATCACCCCCCACGCTGTTGTAGCACTATGAATCTTTCTCCACTGAAAATCTTGAACAACTGTAGAATTTTGCTTGGACCGAGAATATGAATAACAATAGAAACCTAAAATTAATAACAAAATCAACCAAAATCTTTCCATTTCTGTTTGCTAAAATCATGGGATTTGAATAGAGCATATTTCGGCATTTATGATTGATGAGTCGCATGTATATCAATTATGGAATTTTTCTAAATAAAAAATAATATTAAGGGCTTTTTAATTTTGTGTTTGGATTGTGGCTTACATGGCCCATTCTAAATTACTTCTTAAAACAGCCCTTTATGCTATGCAAAAGAAGACATTCTTATGCTTTCCCGGCTCGGTTCGCTAAAAAAATCGCCCATAAATAGGTATGTATCCTCACCTCCGCTGACCAATGGTAATGGTATCCCACAACCTCCGATTTCAGATCAAAAGACGTAAGATTTTTGACTTGATATTCTAGCATTTTCATTAAACAAGTTCTATTTCTATATAGATAGGCTCCACTCTCAATTGGCAAGGGTTGGATTGTTATCTAAAACTCCTAAATAACACAAGTTGAACCATTTGAATGTAGATTGGAACCTATGACACCAGTCCCTCCCGCAATTCTTCATTAGCCAATCCCGCGGTCTTGGCCCTAAAAGTTTCTTTGTCGTCTATAATCTTGATAGTTTCTCGAATGGACCACCTTCCCCAATTCTCAATCGTCGCCACCACCATACCCCAAATACTGGTTCCTTTAATGCAATTGATGCCACTTTATTTCCCAAATTGGTGGCCCATTGTTCATCTCTCTCTCACTCTCTCTAGAAAATTCCAAATCTATTTTTTTTTTTTTGTGACACCCGATCTAAAGTTTTTAGATCTCTTTGTCTATCTCTCTCTCTCTCTCGGTCTAGAAAATTCTAGATCCACGAATATTTGTTGTGTTTGTTTGATTTTTGCTATTATTTTGTTTGATTTTCTTGCAATATTTGTCGTGTCATTATTATTTTTGTTGTGATTTTTTGTATTTTTTTCCCTTTATCTTTGTTGTGTTTTTGAATTGTTTGTTGTTAATTCAATTGTTTCTTTGGATTGTTTGTTGCATTTTTGTGTAGGTCCATATGGTGAGTCTCATTCACGTTTGATAGAGATGATGAGAGAGATGCAAGACATCTCCCAGATGAACCTGTGGAGCATGCAACAACTTATTTGAGGATTTAGCCTGGGCTAACACAAGAATGCTCAATCTCGGGACTACCAGAGATTGAGCATAGTCACCCCCAGCTTAGGCCTTAACTCAATGCTTCAGACCAGTTGCCTAATTCCCCTATAAAATGAAAGGAGATTAGATGATTCCTTTAACAGGCATAAACCCCACATTCCCATGAATCTCGCGAAAATTACAGGACGACTAATTAAGATCTTGGAAAAGACTTGTCAAAAAAGTCTTCCCACACCTATAAATACAGGAGGAACTGTTGATTGAGATCTCAAGAAAGACTTGCTAAATTAGTCTTCCAACACCTATAAATACAAGGAGAACTGTCAGTGTAACGACCCAGTTTCCCAAGGTCGTCACTTGGTTTCTCCTATAGAGAATTCTACCCCAAATTTTTCACTATTTATAAATAAATTAGTATTACTAATAATTCCGTTCTAATACCAACTGTAACAATCTGGTTTTCCAGAGTCATCACTTGATTTCTCCTATAGAAAATTCTACCCCAAATATTTTACCATTTATAAATAAATTAGTATTACTAATAATTCCGCTCTGATACCACTTGTAACGGCTCGATTTCCCAGGGTCATTAATAGATTTTTCCCTAAGGAGAATTTACGCTAAAATCGAATGACCAATATTTCGTCTCATAAATTTGGGAAATGTTACAAATTAAATCGCTAAGTTTATATCGACTAGGAAGTTTTAAATATTAGAAATGTTGCAAACCTGGTCCCACTAGTAGATATTATAATTTCCAGTTGATTAGAATTACCAATTGATATTAGATGATAAAAATAAAAATTTTCTTTTTGAAACATTTCCCAAAAATTATAATGCTTTTATATTAGAAATATTTGTAACATTTTCTAATATAATGGTGTCATATTCCATTCAAATATACTAAAAATAATAATCTGTAAAAAAAAAAAAAAAAAATTGATTTCCAAGTTCCAAGTCCAAAATCATACATATAGAAAAAAAATTAAAAAAAAAAATCTAGATTCATCTATAATTATAGCTTTATTGCCGGCAACGTTGACAATTATATAATTTGTCGATTTATCGAATTTAATTTTACAACAGTAAATAATAAGTACAATTATTACAAATAGAAATTCACTAAAAGTATTGTCACCGTTTTCGTTCTCACTGACCCTGCAATCAAAATTGTGGGGTTGTAAGCCAACGCTCAGCAGAATTTCAACCCCTTTAATACGTGTATTTAATTAATACACCAAATAAAATACATAAACGTGTATTTTACATAATTTTCACATAATAACCCTAAATAATTAACGAAAACTAACCGTCAATATTTAATAATAATTTTCACATGAATCACATAATCAAGAAAGAAAAATTAAATATTAATATTAAAAGAGTTAGAGATTCTATGTAAAATGTCCACTAAACTTGCTAACTTAAGTTCATATATATATATATATATATATATATATATATATATATATATATATATATATATATAATAAATCAGGACGGAGATAAAGAGGACCGTCGGATCGGAGACAAACCTCTAGATATTTTCTGACCGTCAGATCAATCTTAAAAGGATAGAATGCATTTTTAGGGTTACAGCCGCAGATGCACTCGATCATCTCTCCCCAGACTTCTGCTCATCATCGTCCCAATCCACTGCTCCGTCATCTCCCCGTCCTCACCCCTGATCATTCGCGCCGTTGTAATCTCTCCCGATCCACTGCTCCGTCATCTCTCCTGATCATCGTCGCTGTCTTCTCTCTCCATCACCCACCAAAAATCAAGTTGTTTCCTCCGAATCTCCCCCAATCACAGTCTCATCTTCATCTTCGCGACCGTTAGATGGGTTTTATTTACACCGCTCCTCATCGTCACCCCCAGATCGTTAAATCATGTTGCCTCCCCCCTCTTGCTCAAGCTGCCGATCGATCCATCCCTCTCGCCAGCTCGATTTGGACAATTTCTTCCTCTCTCCAATTTTTCTCTCTCACTCGATCTATCTATGGAAATAGGTATGCCTTCCTCTCTCACTCGATTGATTGATTTAGGGTTACGGGTTGATTTAGGGTCACCAATTCCTCTCCCCTAAATCTCTCTATATATAGTCCCCCAAATGTCGTCTGTCCTCTGCCGTCGTCTTTCTCTACCCTCGCACACAGCTGAGTCACCATTCAGCCATTGAGCAGTCCACTCTCGCCGTCGCACAAAGGTGAGCCGTCATTGTTACTGTTTCATGTTCTATGTTTCTTTTTATGTTTGTCCTGTTCATGTTTATGTTCAAAAATGAAATATTTGGTCACACACATTTGGTTCATGTTCTATGTTTCTGTTTCTGTTCATGTTCTATGTTTTTCTTCATGTTGACATTCTATGTTTCTATATTTTCCTAGGACTTGAGAGATTCTGATTTGCTGATTTTTATACGAGAGTTCATGTATTTTAATGGATGTTTACGTGTGATGGTGGTTGTGGTTGTGGTTGTGGGATAATTAATTTCGTGTTCATAATCCAAATTGATTTCAATTAGAAAAACTTGGGGTAGATTACACTGAACTTAAAAAGAATAGGATGACCCTATAATGATTTTTATGGCTACAAGCATATTTATGTTGTCAACGCTGCTTAGATGTTGATTTCGATTTGGTAAAATCGAAAAGAAGAAATTAGGAATGATTTCATGGCCTTGAACTTAATTGATTTGATGACAAGTAAATTTATGTAGCCAAAAACTTGGATGATTTAAAGGATTTGTTGTTGGTATGTAAATTAGTTTCTGTGTATATATTTTTTTGTGATTTTGGTGTTGAACTTCATTAACGAAGAGGAAAAGGAAAATGAAAAGAAAAATTATGATGTTATCAATTTTTGGATCTGAAATTTCTGTCTAGAGGTGATGGTTTATAGGGTTATGTTGAAAACTATTCACCCTTTTGAAGAATACATGATCTAGATAATAAGATGCAACTTATATGCAGAAGTGGAAAAACATCCTGAAAATTTTGATGAATAATGGATCATTTGCACTTACCATGAATATTCTGATCTATTGCCGCTTATAGTGGGTGAAAAGAGACTGTTGTTTATGCCACTGATATAAACACTGGAACGGTTATTCGTTGCAAAGTCTACATTGATAAATTTTCAAGGATCTAAATATTTCATTATGTTTTGTTCTGTTCTGTTCCTGTTTCTGTTCTGCTCCTGTCCTGTTCCTGTTCTGTTTTTCTTTTGTTCCTGTTTCTGTTCTGTTCAGATATATAATTTTGTTCTTTTTTTTTCATTTGTTTTCTGTAATCAAATTTTTTATTTCAATTTTTTTTTTATTATTTAGTTATTTTCGGTTCGATTGTAGAATTAGAGGGAAGAGAGACAAACTAGCGACGAGGGAGGGAAGCAGCTTTAGAATCAGGTATTTTCTGTTCTTTTTCTGTTTCTGTTTACGTTCCTGTTTCTGTTTTGTTCCTGTTCCCGTTTCTATTTTGTTCCCGTCTCTGTTTCTGTTTTGTTCCCGTTTTTGTTTCTGTTCTGTTTCTGTTATGTTCCCGTTTCTGTTTACCCAATGCCGCCCTTTGAAATTAGAGGTTTAATTAGATGCATTCTTATTTAAATGTGGATTATTTTGTGTTTTAGATTCTGTTTTTTGTTACTGTTTAGTTTTGTTCCTGATTTTCTGTTCCCATTATTCAGTTAACTGATTTTCTGTTCTCATTTTGATTCTTTTAATTTGATGGGACATTATGTGGATTTGTGTATTTGTGTTTGAAATGTAGTTCAAATTACTGGCGATTGTTACGTGTATGTGGAATCTAACAATTTATATTCTAATTCAATCGTTTTTGCTTGAATTTTGGTTGAGATTGTTTCTCTAATCTTACGGTTTTAAATTATAAGATAGGCTGGGGGAAAAAACACTTCTTCAGACGTTCCTTGCAACAAAAATCGTTCCTCGCAAGGTTAGTTCAAATCATGTTCAAATTTGGCGTTTCTGTTTTGTATTTTTGTTTACTGTTTCTGTTCCAAGTTAGCATTTGGTTCCCAGATTTTTGTTTATGTTTACGTTTATGCTTCTGTTTATGTTGAACGCCAAATGTGAACTATGGTTAATACACAAACGCACTGGCATTGGCGCCAAATGCGTTTTTGTTACCGGTTTCTGTTCTGTTCCCATCTCTGTTTATGTTCTGTTCCCGTTTCTATTTCTGTTCTGTTCCCATCTCTGTTTCTGTTCTGTTATGTTCCCATTTCTGTTTACCGAATGCCATCCTTTGAAATTAGAGGTTTAATCAGATGCATTCTTATAAAAGTTTCTAAGGGTGGCGTTTGGTAAGTGTTTCTGTTTCTGTTTCTGTTTTTTTGTTCCCAAAATAAGTGTTTCTGTTTCCATTTCTATTTTTTTGTTCCCAAATAGTGTCCTACCTTACCCGACTCTATTTATGCAAGTTTCAAAGTTCTAGGCTTGGATTAGTAATTGGGACTCATCCATATCCTGTTTCTGTTTGACAATTCTTAATTTTTTGTTACTGTTTTGTTCCTATTCCTGTTCATCTTGAGATCTTCCCCTATCATTATATTTATTTTTATGTTTATGTTTGGGCCAACGGAAATTAGAAATGTTTTTGGTTTGTGTTTTAGAAATGATAAATTAGAAATATTTATATTTTGTGTATACAGGTATGTGTATATAATATCAATATCAAAACCTACATTTGATATATTTTAATTCATATTTTTATTATAATTTACTTATATTACGATTATTGTCCTTAAATCTCAGGCAATATGGTACGGCCTGCTATTGTATTGAGAACAAGTGCTAGATCAGAGTTACGTAAGGAAAAACAGTTCTACTATTACAAGCATTATTTACAAAATTGTCTCGTGAGAGAATATGACATGAATAAGATTTTAAGTGCTAGGTGTTTGCAGAATTATAAGTGTAAAATTATTGAGAGATATATAATAAACCAAATTGTTGATGGTTTGCCATCAAATTGGACTGTTGCGAAAGAGAACATATTTGAGAATTATCGACCTCTTACTGCATTTGAATTTGTGCAATTTTTAGAGGAGGCTGAGCGGAATATGCATCCATTGTGGAGAGAATTCGAAAGAGGAAAAATGAATGAAAACAAGAGTATCAGAGAGCATATACTTAGAAAATAGCGTCAGTACTACAACCTAAGACGTAGAAGGTTCCAACCAAACATTGCAGTCTTAGTGTATGCAATAGTGTACACCCTTGACACCATCGTCTTCTGAATTTCCTTTTCAAATGACAAGGAGCCAATTTTCAATTCGTTTGGCGTATGCTATGGCGATAAATAAATCATAAGAACAATCAGTGAAATTTGTTAGAATTGATTTGATTACACCGGTTTTTAGTCACGGTAAACTATATGAGGCCCTATCAAGGTATACATCATTTGATCGATTAAGTATACTTCTTCCCGAATATGGATCTCTATCCACGACAAATATTGTTAATTCTGAAGTAATATTGTAACTGTAATTGTCTCAATTGATACAACATTTAAAGTTGAATAGCAAAACAAATTGATATAATTGTCCCAATAGATGATGTATATTTTATACCCGTGCCTTTAGGCACGGATTATACGCTAGTATATAATAAATCAGCTCATTTATAAAGAGGGCCGTTAGATCAAGAGACAAATATTTAGATATTGATAGTCGTTGGATCGTTTTAACCTCCGTATAAAAGAGAAAATAAAAATTAGTGTTTCACTTCCACACTTTCTCAGCGGCTACACCCTCTCCATCTTTCTTACATTTGCATCTCCTCTCTCACGCTCATTCTCTTCCCCAAAACCTCCTGAATTAATCTCTATCTCTATCTCTCTGACGTACTGGTTGTAGGAAATCATCACCATCGTTGCGATCAGGTCACCTTCATCAATGGCATACGCTTCGATCTTGCAGGAAATTCCAGGTTCGTCTCTCTCTCCTTCTCCCTCTCTATTTTTCGATTTTCAGTTTGTTCGATTTTCAAGACCCTCATTCTATTTGAGTTGATCTGAGTTGGGACACCGATTGTGGCGTTGATCTAAGTAGGGACACTGATGGTGGTGTTGGTTTCAAAAACCCTCTTTCGATTGGGTACCACTGCATCGCGACGCCACTAGACGTGACCGCCACCACCAACACCAGATCTGCCATCACCAACACCAGATCCACAACCACCGATCTCCCCTTCTCCGCCTCCCGCCTCGCACTCTCGACGACCGTCAATCACCGTCGATCGATGCTCACGCTTTGGTACGATTATCTCTCTCTCTTTTTAACTCTCCTCCGCCGTCTCCCTTGAAACCCTAACGCTATTCTCCTTGAAATTGATTTTTGTTTCTGATTTAGGAAATAATAACTTCCAAAATGAGCTTGATTTGGCTAAATCTAAGTTCGATTTCACCTCAGCCATCGTGATTTGTGGTCCTTTGTTCAGCTTTGATTGACCTTGATCTGTATCTGTAATCTCTTTTTAGTTCTTTGAAATTTTGGTTCCAGACGATCGTTGACCCCATCGAACGGTCAGACTGCTTAGATCCCTCTCAATCTCTCATCTTCCCTTTTATATCAGAACTGTTTAAAATCAAATGACATTTTTAAGCAGATAATTATTCGTTTGGAGAGCTATTCTCTTTGTATACATGGAATCCTCCCTTATCTGATTTGATTGTGATATGGCCAATTCTAATTTCGATTTATCCAGATCTGAACTGAATCTCTATTTTTATTATAGATTTGTTTGATTTGGTTGTCAATGAACGAAAATTGTATTGTTTTTATCAAGCTTTAATCATACCCATTTTTTTAATGATGAACTTGAATACAAATAGTTTGCAGGTATGATTCATTTACTTCTCATCGTCTCTTAAAGAAGTGAACATTGACATGACAAGGTACACACAGTTAGACAATTTTATTTTTTTTGGTTGTCTCTCTAGAATCATGATTTTCATATCAAATTTCATGGGATAGAATATAACTGTTCCTATATTTCTATTTCTATTCCAAGTTTATTGGAAACAGATATCGGCTTATTTAGTAATTATGTTCTTAGACTTTGGGTTTTTTCGGGTTTTTTTTTTTTTTAAAACAAGAAAACTTGAAACATAAACAAATATCGACGAAAATTAATTTCTGATTTTTTAGAACAAATTCCCTGGAATTCCTGAGTTTTTATTATATTGATTGGAATAGTTGAAGAGATATTTTAAGTGTTTAATAGAGCTAAAAAATCATCTGCAAGTGGTTTGATTTTTGCACAAAAGAAGGGGATTTGAGTACGTATTATTCAATTTAATTACAATTTCACTTTTTTTTTTCTTTTTTATTTTATTTTTTTTGGGGGGGGGGCTTTTTGGTTAGTGACTGTGTTTTTTATTTCTTTAAAGAGAAGTAAAAGTGCTTATGGATTTATTTCTTTAAAGAGTAGTAAAAGTGTTTATGTATGTAAGTAGAACCTAACTTGCAATGTGATCTTTCCAATTCGATTCATATATATACCCATTGTGATTTTCTTCTTTGAGCTCCCACTTCTCTATCTAATAGTCCTAGAGAGTTGGAAGCCTTAGATGTTTTCTTTCTGTGCGCTATTAGTTTTGTAAGTTATATTATTAATTGAATATAATCATTTCTTTATATGGATTTGCACATATGGATAGTTCCATTTGGATTCAAGGGTTTTGTTTGTTTTGGATTTTGTTTTGGATATCTATTTGGTTCATAGTTCCGTTTTTTATTGCTAAATATAATTTTGGGACTACAATCCATTCTTTAAGTTGTAGCGTTTCTAATCCAAGAATTCTGTTTCCGTTTCATTTTTCTCTAGAGGAGGAACTCAAATATGGGATATTCCAAAAAAACTCGGTATCTGTTAAGTATCCGTTGCTTGCCTACTTTCTATCTTTTTAGAATTATTATCAAATTTTTTTAGTTGTGGATTAAGATAGATTTAATTATTTGTTAGTTTTTTCTTCAGTGGTAACAACTGTTTCATGCAACATTATTAACAATTGGAGTTGTATTTAAAATATTTTAGGTAAGTTCCAGTTTTTTCCGGTGGAGGGCTTTATTTTTTCGGTTGTACACACCAATGTCTTAGTGATTGATTTTTATTAAATATATATTGTTGTGTTGATTATTGTCGTGTACATTTGGAAACATTATATTTGGGTTGTGTACATTTGGAAACATAATATTTGAGAATGTTGTAAAAACAAATGTGGTTTTGTCAATTTTTAAATAAATATTTTAGCATGCATCATTATTTGGTTATGTTGATATTGGTTATATTTATTTGAAAATATGACTCAATAATTTGATAATGTTTTATAGCTAAAGTGAATTATGTCTATTTTTCAAAAAATAATATTGAATATTCTCTGTATGGTTGAGTACTTTTAATTTTTAAATTCATGAATATAAATTTTGTTGATTTTGTCCCCGGTATATTGTTTATTTATGCTCAATTAATTGTTATTTTTTTATTAAATTAAATATTTACTTAATAATGGAAAAATTAAAATTTGTGCCTTTAAGCACGGGTTATACGCTATTATATTATAAAAGATAACATCGTTATTATTATATTATTATTATTGTGATACTTGTCATTTGAACATATATATATATATGTGTGATATTGGGGTTGTTTCCTTCCTTGAGAAGGAAACAAACCCGACCTCATATTTATTTATTATTTGCAAAATGTCCCATCTTAGAATTAAAAAATACTAATTATATCTCAAAATTCTTAAAAATATTTTTTTAATCACACAATAGTCCCACAACTTCTAAAATCAATTTAAAATAAATATTTAACTCTCAAAAATTATCAAATATTATTTATACCATAAATTCACAAAACAATCCCAAAAATATTAAATTTATATAAAATTATATTTTTAAAAATACAAATTTTCGGGATATTACCTGTAACGGTCCGATTTGTTAAGGCCATTACTAGGGTTCTCCCTAAGAAGAATTTACGCTAAAACCAAACGATCAATATTTCGTCTCATAAATTTGGGAAATGTTAAAAATTAAATCGCTAAGTTTATATCGACTAAGATGTTTTAAATATTAGAAATGTTGCAAACCTGGTCCCACTAGTAGATATTAGAATTTCCAGTTGATTAGAATTACCAGTTGATATTAAATGATAAAAATAATATTTTTCTTTTTGAAACATTTCCTAAAATTATAATGTTTTATATTAGAAATATTTGTAACATTTTCTAATATAATGGTGTCATATTCCATTCAAATATACTAAAAATAATAATCTGTAAAAAAATTGATTTCCAAGTTCCAAGTCTAAAATTATATGTAAAGAAAAAAAAATCAAAAAAAAAATCTAGATTCATCTATAATTATCGCTTTATTCCCGGCGACGTTGATAATTATATAATTTGTCGATTTATAGAATTTAATTTTACAACAGTAAATAATAAGTACAATTATTACAAATAGAAATTCAACTAAAAGTTTTGTCGCGGTTTTCATTCTCACCGGCCCTGCAGTCAAAACTGTGAGGTTGTGAGCCAACGCTCAGCAAAATTTTAACTTCTTTAATACATGTATCTAATTAATGCAACAAATAAAATATATAGGCATGATTTCCACATAATTTTCATATAACTATAATTATTTCATGAAATTAACAACTATAATTCGACAATAATAATAACACAAATCTTACATGTCAGGCAAGTCCTACAGAGTGGTTGTTCCTACCATTGGAGATATTAAATGGCCCTAACACTGATAACCACCTTAGATGGCACAATTAGACAGGTTACAGTACCGTTATAACTCCCGATCGTGATGTAAACGATCCTATGGTTGACAAGAAAATATGTTATTTTATTATATACAAGTGAGTTGACCAGTTAATTTTAATTCGGTTGTTCTGTTACGATGATATTTTTGTTGGGATTTGGATACTGCCCACTGTGGCTATATTTCATTGAGAAGTAGATCTTGATAAAAATATTTGATACATAATATGTTTTTATACTACAAAGACAGTACACCTATAAAAAAAAATAACTCAGATAGATATTGGTCTACTACTAGTGATAAGTGGAGTCGGAGTGTGGAGTTATTATAAGACTAGTAGGAGCCAATTGTTACTTAGGAATGTCAATTTGAATTTTTGAGCTTCAATGGGTGTTGTAGAAATGCGATTGTGGGTTTTATGTAATATTTTTTATATACGGTTTACAGTATTGAACTCGTTATGTTACGTGACTTGGAGACGTAATTATGTGGTTGAGACATATTTATATGTTTGCGACATATTTACGTATATCTAGATATATTTATGCGGTTTGGAATATATTTATGTACTTTAAGATGTATTTATGTGGTTGACGCGTGTTTATGTGTTTCGAGAAGTATTTATGTGATTAAGAAGTATTTATATATTTTGGGACGCATTTATGTAGTTGAGAGATATTTATGTGTTTTCATTTCAGAAAATTGGTTATTTGAGGTTGGATTATATTGATATTTTATGAAAAAATTTACGAGATTATTACAATTTTAATGTGAATATTGAAGATAGTTATTTTTAGTCGCACGGAACAGTCCACAAGGAATTTGGGCTATCTACTGGTTAAGATATTAGTTGTTGCGATATGTTGGCTTGAAATGTTGGACAAAATTGACGTTGGTTATAAGATATGGTAGTAGACTTGAAAAATCATGCCATGTGAAAAAATTATTGAGGTCGTAAACCTGTTGAAAAATGAGATAAATCTAATCTAGTGAGACTACCGTGATATTTTAAAGATATATTGTTATTTATTGTTATCAGAATAGCACAGCGAGAGTGTGATAGTGACTTTCGGTTATTATTTAACCGAGAGTGAGTAGTACGGTGTGATTCTAAAGTATTATTATTTTAAAAGAAATTTCGAGGACAAAATTTATTTAAGGGGATAAATTGTAATACCCTGAAAATTTGTATTTTTTAAAATATTATTTTATATAAATTTAATATTTTTGAATTGTTTTGTAAATTTATGGTATAAATAATATTTGATAATTTTTTGGAGTTAAATATTTATTTTAAATTGATTTTAGAAGTTGTGGAATTAGTATGTGATTTTAAAATATATTTTTAAAAGTTTTAGAATATAATTAATATATTTTTTATTTTAAAAACGAAACATTGTGCAAATAATAAATAAATAAATATATATGAGGTTGGGTTTGTTTCCTTCTCAAGGAAGGAAACAACCCAAATATCACACATATATATATGTTCAAATGACACGTAATAATAATATAATAATAATAAAGATGTTATCTACTATATCTATATCTATATATATATATATATATATATATATATATATATATATATATATATGAACTTAATTTAGCAAGTTTAGTGGACATTTTACATTAATATACGTATATGTATATATTTAAGAGAAAAAGTTGTTTATGGATATTCAATGGTTTTTAGCGATAAAACTATTTTGATTTGGATTTCGACTTCAAATTTCAAACAGAATTTGTAACTCTTTTAATATTTGTATTTAATTTTTCAATGGATTTTAGCGAAATAATTATTTCGGTTCGGATTTTGGCTTCAGATTTCAGGTAGAATTTCTAATTCTTTTAATATTTGTATTTAATTTTTCTCTCTTGATTATGTGATTCATGTGAAAATTATTATTAAATTTTGACTGTTAGTTTTCGTGAATTATTTATGGTTATTATATGAAAATTATGTGAGATACATGTTTATATATTTTATTTGGTGTATTAATTAAATACACGTATGAAAAATGTTGAAATTTTGCTGAGCGTTGGCTCATAACCTCACAGTTTTGATTGCAGGGTAGGTGAGAACGAAAACGGTGACAGGACTTTTAGTTGAATTTCTATTTGTAATAATTGTACTTATTATTTATTATTGTAAAATTAAATTTGATAAATCGACAAATTATATAATTGTCAACATCGTTGGGAATAAAGCGATAATTATAGATGAATCGAGATTTTTTTTTTCTATACGTATAATTTTGGACTTGGAACTTGGAAATCAATTTTTTTACAGATTATTATTTTTGGTATATTTGAATGGAAAATGACATCATTATATTAGAAAATGTTACAGATATTTCTAATATAAAAATATTATAATTTATGGGAAATGTTTCAAAAAGAAAAATGTTATTTTTATCATCTAATATCAACTAGTAATTCTAATCAACTGGAAATTTTAATATTTATTAGTGGGACCAGGTTTGCAACATTTTCTAATATTTAAAACGTTCTAGTCGATATAAACTTAGTGATTTAATTTGTAACATTTCCCAAATTTATGAGACGACATATTGGTCGTTCGATTTTAGCGTAAATTCTCCTTAGAGATAAATCTAATAATGACCCTGGAAAATCAGGTCGTTACAGCCAGACTAAGCTATGCATAAATTACTAGGAAAAACTGTATCAAAATTCACTTTGGCAAAAACTCTACTAATTAATCTCACATCGGAATTGCAATGACGATGAGTCATCATGCGTGTGCATTATTTGCAATAACACTCTAAAGCTATATTCAAGATCCGAGGTGCACCATATCTGACGATCCAGTTTCAGACATTATCAATAGTAATAACAACCAAAAAAAAATTATTTTATAGTTTTTTATTTCCAATTTTGAAATTTTATTTGCAATTTGCAAGGAAATGTCTTTGGGACACTTCAAAATAACTTTAGGGGGAATAATTTAATTTAAAAATTAAACTAGGAACCAAATTGAAAATATAACTAAAGTTCAAGGACCAATACTTATAAATTAGACCGAGTCATTTACTCTTTTAATGAAGGGATCTGAAGACTGAGTCTACCTAATTGGGAAACCCTATTGGCCATCCAAAAATAGTATAATTGGAGTGTAAATAGATATTGTAGAGTGTCAATAGCATTTTTCAATTTAATTTTATTTATTTTTTAATGTGACAATATTTAGAAGGGTTATTATGTGGGAGCTTCCTTATTTTATTCTTAATTTTAAAAAAATATCAGAGGCGGAAGCAATTTGTATTTTAATCTCACCTATTAAAAAAAGGCGGATGCTCACTAGACGTATCTGCTCACGTGCGGTTACATGTAACAACTTTGTGTGTAATTTTTTGTTAGATATAACAAATATTACTGTATTTTGTAACATATAACTAATTTGTATGTAAAATTTTGTTAGATGTAATAAAAATCACACAAAATAAATGTAATTAATTACATATAACTAAATGTATATATAACCAATATTAAACTAATTTTATTTATTTATTAATGTGACAATATTTTTAATCTAATTTTTACAAATATTTAATTTAAAATAAAAAAATGAATTATTGATGTGATTTTTTTTATATTTTTTAATAATAAATCAAAAAAATAGTGCTAACGATTTATTCTTTAAAAAATATATATATATATTAATTTTTATGTTTAATAATTTATATTATAATTTGAAATTATAATGTGCCAAACAAATAGAGTTCTTTATATATAATATAAAATAATAATAATAATAATAATTATTATTATTATTATAATAATAATAATAATAATAATAATAATAATATGTTAAAAGTAGAAGTTAAAATAAAAGGGAGTGATATGTAAATATTTATAATATAGTGGTTGAAATGGAATAAACATAAGAGATAAGGGGCTGAAGGGAAATTAATCAAAAACTAAGAAAAGACTCTCTCTCCCGTGCCCTGTGGGCTGAGAGAAGACGTGTGCCGGCGGCCGACGTCGCTCCTCCACCGACCCCTGCACCTGTCCACGATCCCGCGGGGTCCACGCGCCTTCACCTAAGGCCCACGCTCACCTATATATACCTCCTTCCCTTCCTCTTTACCTCCATCATCCTCGCCTTCTCATTCTCTCTCATATCTCCAATCCCTGTTGCCTTCTCTCTCTACAATGGCGGCATTCAAGTCTCTGTTTATGTTCGTCTTTGCTGTCGCTGCAATTTTCTCCGCTGTATCGGCACAAGATTTCGGTAGTCCTCCGGCTGCGGCACCGGAGTTGGACCACGGATCGGGATACTCCGTTCCGATCTCCGGCGCAATTGTGATATCCTCGTTGTTTGTCTCTCTGATTGCCTTGATGAAGCAGTAGATTGGATCTTTGTGCGATTCGATTCCGATTTGATGCACAGACGCTGGAAATTCACTATGTGAAGTTCGATCGATTGCGTGAGCTTTACATACATACATTATATATACATATATATACACATATACATATACATGATATTGTGTTTATTGATTTGATGATGTATTCGTTTTGATAGCAGAGTTGAATAAAGTGATCATTTTCTCTATGAATCTTTATATGTACTTCATTCATATTCATATCAATCTGCCAGGGATTTTTGCATATGATTTGAGAGATTTTACTTTTTCTGTTTTAAAGTAATTCTAAAATAGGTAGAATTTCTTGCTCTTCTTCTCTCTCTCTTTTTTCTTCTTCCGCAAACCGCACATATCCGCACAAGATTTGTGCAATTTGTCGAAGAATAAGAAGAGAAGAATAAGAAGAGAGGAAGAGAGAAAAAAGAGAAAGAGGGAGAAAATTGTAGTTCGCCGGAGGTAGTAGTTCGCGGGAGATGGTGGTTCGTCGAAAGTGGTGGTTGTGGGAGAAAGAAGATGGAGAAGAAAGAAGAGAAAAGAAAATATAAAAATAAAAAGATTAAGGATTTATATGTTAACAATTTTAAAGAAGGGGAGTCTTAGCGCAACAGTAGAAGTTGTCGTCACGTGACCTAAAGATTTAGGTCACAGGTTTAAGTCGTGGAAACGTCTTTTGCAAAAAAAAAACAAGGTAAAACTGCGTACAATAGATCTAAGTGATCTGACCCTTTCCCGAATTCCGCACATAGCGGGAACTTTGTAACACCAGACTGCCCTTTTATGTTAGTAAATTTAAAGGGTGATTTATGTGTTTGTAATTTTAAAGGGTAGAATGGTAATTGAATTAAAAATGTTTTAGTTATTATTTTAACGGGCGTAGAGTTAACAAAATGGGATGTACATTTATAAGCACCCCTTTACAAAAAAACTCGTTTTTCATTTTCTAATCTCAAAAATACCCTCAATGACCCTAACCACCGACTAGTCCCTCCGCTGGACCCTAAAAGTTTTTTTATCGTCTAGGATCTCGATAGTCTCACCGATGGACCACCTTCGCTAGTTCTCAATCGTCGTCAACACCATCACCAAATCGTTGGTTCTTCCAACGCAATTGCCATCACCCAATCCCCAATTTGAAATTTCGAAATAACTCCCCCCGGCCATTTGGAAATCTAGATCGGCCTATATTTGTTGAGTTTTGTTTAATTTTACTATATTTTTTTTAATTTCCTACAATATTTATGTGTCAATCTAATTTTTGTTGTTTAGATTTTATCGTGATTTTTACAATTTTGATGTTTATTTGTGTTGTATTTTTGAATAATTCGTTGTTATTTGATTTCTTTGCATTTTATTTTTATTTTTATTTTTATTTTTATTTTTATTTTTCAAAACTACAAATTTGTTTGTAAGTCCCTTGTTCTTTGATTTTTAGAATTGTGATTTATTTAAAAAAAAATTGTTGCATATTTTGCAATATTTTATTATGTTTGTTTGACTTTTGTTGTTATTTTTTTTTCATTTTGCAATAGTTGAAGTTTTTGGTGATAGCAACTACAAAATCAAAAATAATTTATGGTCGACCACATAAAGTAGATGGTCGGGAGTTCGCGTATTTTTAAATTGAAAAAAAAAAAAATTTGGAAAAATGACATAGTCTGAGTACTTTTCGTAATAAATGGGATAGTCTAATCTTTTATATTATAAATCAGGACTACGTGAGTTCACACATTATTTTATTTGAATACAACGGTTCAAATCTATTAAATGAGATGTGTAATAAATCTCAATCATTTAATCAAATAAATATTTTCATCCATTGGATTATGTATTTGAAAAATCTTACATTTTGTATTCATAATTTTAGTTACTTTTAGAGCCCGCCCCATTTTATAAATAAATTAGATCATTTAACATAAATTAATTATATTTTAAATTATAAATTTAAATTACATAAAATTATTTTTATTAGAATAATATTAAAACGTACCTTAAACACGAATAATCTGTATTATAAATCATAACAGTATTTGTATATGTCGTTTGATTAATGATTGAGATTGATTTTAATACAAATGAATGAGTGAGATTAATTTGAAATTTTTTAGGGGAAAAATATTGCCTAAATTAATTTATCCCAACTAACTAGACGGTTGATTTAAATATATTTTGTAACCTTTACATATAGATCCTAATTTATTCTCAACCTTAATATGTCTCTTTCATATTATTCTTTAAAAATTTATTTTAATTTATATAATTATTCTTTTCGACTAAATCTGATAAAATGCCAAATAAATTTATCCACTAAATATACAAACCACCATCTTATATTTTTTAGTAACTATAATTTAATAGTACTTTTAATCATTTGGTATTCTTCAGTTTCTAAAATTTACAACCAAATTTATAATCCAAGATTTATCGTCTGCAAGTTATCTAGTGTGTCTCCCTAGTATGAGGTCTAGTGTTCAAATTCCTTTCAATGAATTGTAACAAATATATATATTACCAAATTGTCATTTTCAAGGACAACCAAAAACATGCCTTAGAAGTCCAAGATGAAAAAACATTAATTTTGCTTTAAGCTTTACACTTGCAAAAGACTAGGGTTTGAGTTTCAGTATTGTTAAAAAAAAAAAAAAAAAAAAAAAAAAAAAAAAAAAATAAATAGATCCAAACCCACACAAAAAAAAAAAAAAAAAAAAAATAAAACTCAACTCAAAAATCTATATAATAAATCAGAACAAAATTATATTTTAACGGTCAATTTAAATTTTAAAAAATAAATGGTTGAAATGAACTTGTATAACCTATCCAACCCACTAATTTGAAACTTGTTTCACCACTCAATTGCTTAGATGAAAAGACGAAATATTTAAAAAAAAAAATCCCC
>JAENRU010000363.1:0-59215 GCA_016647705.1 Eucommia ulmoides
CTGTTTAGTCCAAACTTCAATCCAATCACAAGTGATCCACCTAGATCAAGTTGACATAAAGGCATAAGTTTTTCCGACAAATGGAACGTCGAACAACTAATAACGACAGCTGAAACATCGGACGACATACGACGACAAGTGGAACACCAGGTGACATACAACGACAAGTGAAACGTCAGGCCCAATATCGACAACTGGAACACTGGGCGACCAATGACAACGATTGGAACACCGGGCGACTGATGTCGACAATTGGAACACCGGACGACATATGCGACAACTGAAACGCCGAACGACCAACGGCAAGAACTGGAACAACGGGTGACAATTGGAATGATGGACAACCACGATAGCAATTGAAACATTGGATGACTAAAGGCGACTGCGAAACAAGATCAACGGCGACAACCGGACAGGCATAAAATATAAAAACAAAAATAAAACATAAAAACAAAAATAGAAAAATTAAATTTGAAAAACAAAAAATAAAAAATAAAAAATAAAAATAAAATAAAAACTGAAAAATAAAAAATAAAAATATTTTGTTTTTATATTTATAGCAAAACGATTTTGAGGTGATGGATTTGAGTATCCTGTCGGAATTGAAGCAAATGATGGCTTCCCATTCGCATCTTTCAAACAAGACAATGATTGAAAATGGAAAATATTTGTTGCAAATACTACTCAATGAGAACATCAACTCAATTCACCTGAAGAACACATTATTATGGACCGGGAAGGAATAAAAGGATGACTTTGGACATTGATTATGTCAACATTGGTGGCTAGATTTAATTCTCTCCTTATAGTTTTTCAACCTTGATTTTGTTGCAACGATGGCCATCCCACTTATTTCCTAACCATGCCAGGGACATTTTACCAGGAGTAAGCATAATATTTATCTTTTTTTGACATATTTAATCAGTTTTTATAAATAGTTGATTCTTTTTTTAACACGAAACATGTTTATACATTTCTATTACACACACGTATATCTGTTTGCCCTTATTTTCAACACGAGGAATGATCAATGAAACTTTATTTGATCAAAATTGACACTGATACATATGTATTATCGAATTAACCAAGCTAAATGTAAAGTCCCACTCCTCTCTTCCTTAGTTCCCATAGAGAAACTGCAGTGAAAGGTCTTGCTACAGGTATTTTACGAGCAAGAAATTCTTGAGACACCCGCTGCATTGTTGGCCTCAGTTTTGGTTCAGGACACAGGCATTCAAATGCCAACGTAGCAACCAAAACGATATCCCCTGCCACTGGTTGGTTTGCTAGAGCTGGAAGCCTTGGGTCTAGCAATTCATTTAATGTTATGTTATGAGCAGTCGGGGAAGATAACAAGGACAGTATATCTCCTGGATGCTTTCCCATTATTGTCTCCAGTGCCACCACCCCAAAGCTATAGCCATCGCATTTTTCTGTCACAACCATAGTATAGGCAAGCTCTACTCACAAAATGAAGATTGTTAGAAACTTTAACTTATTAAACTTCTTAATAACAAAAACTAATTATTATGTAGATAAATAAGTTTGAAAAAATACAATCTAATTTACCTGGAGCTATATATCCATAAGTGCCTGCAAGTACTGTTTGGTTAGAGGTATCAGGGTGGAGCAGCCTAGCAGTGCCAAAGTCGGAGACAAAACCTTCCATTTCAGAGTTCAATAGAATGTTGTTGCTCGATATATCTCTGTGAACGATGGGTGGGCTACAATCATGATGCATATAGGATAGAGCATGTGCTACGTCCTTAATTATCTTCACCCTGCAATTCCAGTCTAGTGTTGTAGCTTCATCGTCAAATCTAAGGGCACAAAATAGACTCCCTCTTTCCATGTACTGATAGACTAAGAACATGCATCTTCTATGCAGGCAATACCCGTAGAGCTTCACGATGTTTTTGTGACGGATATTGGTTAGCATTTGTACCTCGTTCTTGAAACTCCTGTCGAAGGCTGGATCTTCTGCTTCCAAACGATGAAGCTTTTTGAGAGCAAATATTTGGCCACATGGTAGTTGTGTCCTATAAACGCTTCCATATCCACCCGTTCCAATACAATATCGAATGTCAAAGTCGTTTGTTGCTTGGATAATATCTTGATATGCGATTTCTCCATCAAAGTTCCATACTGAGCACATATTGCCATTCCTTGTGGCTCTTTCCGCATCATTTCTAACAACTTTAGCTATAGGCCGACCAAAGTACATGTATCCAAGTGCCGAAAGTACGAGAAACCCGATAAGTGGGAGGAGAATTGCGAAGATACGGATCTGTCTTTGGTTTCTATGGGACTTTAGGGAAGTCGCGTAGTAGTTTCCATTGGAATCAACGAAACCAATTGTGAAATCAGTTGTGCACATCATGCAATTATTGCAGCAGAGATCTAGTGCTGACCAATTATTGCAGCAGAGATTCAAATGAATTAGTGCTGACAAAAAATTTGCAAGTTGATGTGTAATTGAACCAGTGAATTGGTTTGTCGACAAGTCGAGGGACATCAGTTTTCCCATTTGATCTAAGGATGAAGGAATCGATCCAGTAAATATGTTATGGCTCAGATCCAAATCCATCAGAGAACCTTGTGCTCTTATTCTGTGGACAATTGAACCACTTAGCTTGTTATGACTCATATTGAGATTAACCAAACTTCCAAGGTTCCCGATTTCGGAAGGGATTTGGCCAGTCAATGAATTGTCAGAGAGGTCAAGCTTGGTGAGAGTCCTAAGACTACCAATTTGGCTGGGAATGCTTCCATATAAATAATTGGAAGAGAGGTCAATGAATGATAGACGGGTAAGATTACCCAAAGATGGAGGTAGATTACCAGTTAGATGATTGTAAGAGAGGTCAAGGTTGGTGAGATTCGTAAGACTACCCAAAGATGGAGGTAGCTTACCAGTAAGACCATTGTTAGAGAGAGAAAGATACATGAGATTCACAAGACTACCAATTTGGCTGGGAATGCTTCCACTTAATGAATTGGAAGAGAGGTGAAGGTATTCTAATTGGGTGAGGTTACCCAAAGATGGGGGGTAGCATACCGGTAAGACGATTGTTGGAGAGAGAGAGATACCAGAGATTCACAAGACTACCAATTTGGCTGGGAATGCTTCCACTTAATGAATTGGAAGAGAGGTGAAGGTATTCTAATTGGGTGAGGTTACCCAAAGATGGAGGTAGCTTACCAGTAAGACCATTGTTAGAGAGAGAAAGATACATGAGATTCACAAGACTACCAATTTGGCTGGGAATGCTTCCACTTAATGAATTGGAAGAGAGGTGAAGGTATTTTAATTGGGTGAGGTTACCCAAAGATGGAGGTAGCATACCGGTAAGACGATTGTTGGAGAGAGAGAGATACCAGAGATTCACAAGACTACCAATTTGGCTGGGAATGCTTCCACTTAATGAATTGGAAGAGAGGTGAAGGTATTCTAATTGGGTGAGGTTACCCAAAGATGGAGGTAGCATACCAATAAGAAGATTGTTTGAGAGTTCCAGAGTGGTGAGATTCGTAAGACTACCAATTTCGTCTGGGATGCTTCCTTTGAGACCACAATAACTGAGATCGAGAAGCTCGAGGTTTGGAAAGCTAGACAAGTTCAATTTTTCCAAATTGCCACTACAATTTATATAATCAGGGTACTGGTTTATTATCTGGATGATATGTCCTTCCGTATTGCAAGTTATACCGTTCCACTCACAGTGATTGCGAGTGGTATTCCACCACCATCCTGTGTTGCGTAGAGCCTGTGCCTCCTCCCTTATAGTGGATGACTCGACGGTGAGAGTGAGAGTGAGAGTGAAAGTGAAAGTAAATATAATAAGAAGAATGCAGTAAGACTTCATCTTTATTTTCAGAAAATAAGAATAGGAATGTTGGGTGGATGTGATTCTACTTTAATCATTCCTAGATATATAATTGCTCTGCCGTGTTGACTGCAACAAAGTAAATGCAGGTTTGCATTTTTCCACGAATGGCTTGACCCGTGTTGGCCATTTATTGTAAGTCTTTTGTGTTTTTGGTATTTGTTCCAGCTTCCATAAATGTTGCTTCTGCATTTTTCCACGAACAGGACGAATGGCTTGACCCTTGTTGGCCATTTATTCCAAGTCTATTGTCTTTTTGGTATTTGTTCCAAGAATGTTGCTTCTGCATTTTTCCACTAATAGGACGAATGACTGCGGGATTGGGTTTGATGAAGTAAATGGCCTAATATTGGGTTGGCCCAATCTTCCCAACACTAAAAGTTGAGCTTAAAATTCTCTTTAGGGCTTCAAAAAAATCAATTCTGTTAGCTTGCGTTTGGATTTAAAGTAATTTAAGAAAATATTTCATTTGCCAAAAAAATTTCACAAATTTTGTTTACGAAATTTCTTTGGATACTATGAAAAGAAATTTATGAAATTTCTTTGGAGAATAAAATAATTTGCAAATCGCTTCAAAACACATATTATTTTTTAATTCTTTCAAGAGAGAATTTGTTAATTTTTTTAGTTTCTCATCCACTTCGTCGCTGCTCGTCAAAAATCACCGGTTGCCATTGTCCATCGCCAAATATCGCCAATAGCAGCTATTAAAATTATATTATTAAATTTTTAATATTAGATATATTTTCAAATTTTTTATTATTAATATTTAATAGATTTTAAAATTATGTATACAAATACTTGTTTATATAAACAATTGAATTATGAAATTACAATCAAATTCTTTATCTAAAAAAAATTATCTAAACAAAAATTTATAAATAATAAAATTTTAAAATTCAAAATCTTAAAATTTTATCATTTACAAATTCAATAGATTCCTTTTTACCCAAACGCAACCTTAGTAGCGATTCCCCGTAGACCAAAGCGTTTATCATGTCATCATCTAGGAGGTGAATCACTTTCTTCTACAATCTTTATTCTTTACTGCTTTTGATTGATCTTCCCATGCATTGCAGGATCCTTGTTTTCCACATTTTCCAGAGGAGGTGTTTATAATGCCTGTACTAATTTGTAATGTACAGAAACTTATTTAGACCATTTGTTTTTATTTTCTTAAAAAATAAAAAATAAAAAATAAATCTTGCATCATTTTATTATCATTTATTGTTATTATCACCTAGAAGAATACACATTATTATATTTTATTACGTAATTTTGTTAATTAGATTTAATTTTGTTCAATAGAACTGGGAAAGAATAAAAGGACAGCCACAAATTAATAGCTGAAGAAACAGAAGGATTTGCTACCACATCCATGGCGTCCTTTCGATCATGCACCAACCTTTTCATCCTATGCATGCTGTGTGCCTTCGCCCTCACGGCTGGTGCTACTGGACATGTAAGTCTCTCTCTCTCTCTCCTCTACTCTACTGACTACTCTCCTTCTCTAGACTTTAGACACCTCTAATATGTACATATATATTATATGGATAGTGGAATTTTTGTGTTGAATGATTTTGTTTTGTTATTTTTGTCGAAATTAGGCAAAAAAAAAAAAAAAAAAAAAAAAAAAGAAAGAAATCCATCTGTTAATTTTGTTTGTTATTAGTTCTTGAGAGTTTAATGGACAAATTTAGGAGAAAATGTTTTGATATCTTTAGTATGGAAATGGGTTTTATGGTGGTTGTTTAGCGCTTCTAGAGGTCCATTGTGACCTGGAGGTCTCGGGTTTAAATCTTGGAAACAACCTCTTTGTAAATATGGGTAAGGCTGCGTACAATCTGTCATTCCCCAAATCCTGCAGTGGCAGGAGTCTTCGTGCACTGGGTTGCCATTTCTTTAGCGCTTTTTTGTGTTAGTGAGCCAAAATATATTAATAATAAGGGAAAGATTTGTTTAGCGCTTTTGTTTCGATTTTTTTTCCTGTTTTTGTTTTTGTTCCTAGAATTCTTAGAACAAAAACAAAAATCTGGGAACAAAAAAGAAAATTGTTTCTATTCTATTTGTTGATTGCGACATAACCGGAACAATAACCATTTTTTTGTTCATGTATGGGTGGTTTCAGTGGCAAAAAAGTGAATTCAGGGCCTCAGGAAATTGGATAAACCATGGGGGCGACATATATAACAGAAGATATGCCTACGGAGAGACCATAATTACCCCTTCATCCGCTTCCAAACTACGCCTCAAGTGGGAATTCTATGCCGGAAAAGACATAACCGCCACTCCCGCTATCTTTGACGACACGGTCTACTTTCCGAGTTGGAATGGATACATCTACGCCGTCAGAGCCGAGGACGGCTCTCTTGTGTGGAAAAAGAGCATGCGAGAGCTAACGGGGCTTAACGCCACTCATCTCATTCCTAATGTTACTGTCGCCATTTCTAGGTCAACTCCAACAGTGGCCGGAGATTTGCTCATTATCGGACTGTATGGCCCTGCTGACGTTTGTTTGTTAAACTTTTAGAAAAATTCTTAAAAGTTGAGATAACAACGAGAATTTTAAAACATTTATACTATTTCTCATAGTTTATTCCCAAAATGTAAGAGAGTAACATCATTCTTACTCATCTTAATTTATTTATTTATTTTGGAATAAAAATAAAAAAGGTCAATTTTAGACTAAATTGATTGTGGAATAGGTTGAATATCTATTGTGGGGGTTGCGGTGATGGTAGTAAATGTTTTATATGGTAATAGCGGTGGTGATAATAAATATTTGTTGTGGTGGTGATTGTGATAATAGTAAATGTTTGTTGTGGTGGTTGCAATGATAGTAGTGATTATTTGTTGCAGTGGCGATAATAGTAAATGTTTGTGGTGGTTGTGGTGATAGTGGGGATAACAAATATTTGTTTTTGTGGTTACGGTGATGATAGCGAATGTTTGCTTTAGTGGTGGCGGTGATAGGAATATTTATTATGATTATGATGAGATAGTGAATATTTTGTATGGGGGTTAGTGTTTATTATTAAAAATTAATTGGGGCTATTTTTGTCATAAAATTAATATATTTTTTGAATCGGAATTTTTATAAAATAAAAAAGAGGGTGAGGATAAACTTGAAAAGTAGTCATATTCTGGATCCCAAAAAATATCACTCCTTGTTTTCTAAAATATTCACCAACACTTGTACCAGTCGGTCCCCATGTCCACCCTTCTTCTCCTCTTTGTCTCTCGATCTTATCTCTCTCTCTTTGCAAATCCAAGAGAGAAAGAAGAAGAAGATAAGGGGTTGGGGGGTTAACAGGGGCAAGGTAGTGGAAGGGAGGGTAAGAAGGGCAAGTTAGGAGACGAGAGAAAGTAGGAGAGAAATGGAGAGATAAGAGAAAAAAAATAGGGGCAGTGACCGTTCACTCCCTTTTTAAGGTTTTAACTACCGATTGCACCGACTTGTTTTATTTTGCACCAATCACTACTTTCAGGGATTCGCTGACTAATTTACCCCTCATTAATAAACGATTACATTCCTTACACTACTTTTAGTTTTTATTACTCCAAAAAACGAGGAAGCAAATATGGTAACTTCCAATAAATAAATAAAAGTTGAACATGAACATGTGATTTTATGATGAACCTATTATTGAAAAATTAATTTTTTTATACAATAATCATCGAGAGATCATCCTCTTTAAAATAAGATATTAATCAATTTTTTTTTTAGATGTGAATCGTATTTCATATAAATATTACATATAATATCTTGTAGTTCGTGTAGCACCAAATGTTGAATGTGACATTCGGTAATTGATATTAATTTATTTTTGAAAGTTCTAAATTGAGATACATGAGGATGTTATATATAACATTAACATCACTACATTCTGTGTTCCTCGTAAATGTTGAATATAACATCCAATGTAATAGAAAATAACATTAATTAATCTTGATAATAGAATAAATTATATGCGTGTTGAATGTAACATGACTTATTGATAAAAGTGATTTTGATATTAAATGTAACACGTTAAAAATAAAAATTCTAAAAATAACATGTTGGATGTAATATGAAATGTGAAAATTAAAAAATATGAATATATCATGTTGAATGTAACATAAATATAAAAACTGAAATTAATAAAGAAAAAAAATAGTGAATTTAATATATTTTGCATATCTTATTTAGACTAATTCGAATATATAATTAGATTGTGCAAAAAATGTATATAACAATAGTTATTTTTATTTTAGTAAAATGACTTTATTGGATATGAAAACTCTCGATCTATATAAATTCGCGAAGGGCAAATCTATAATCTGACAACCAAAGATTTTTGAATCTGCAATCAAACAGTTCATAAAAACTAACTGATAAGAGTTCTTGATTTATTCTATACTAATTGGCATTTATCGGTGATAAGTAATTATTTTTATGATTATTAGGTAATTTTTTCAAAAAAATATGACGTGGATAGTGATTGCTTGTCAGAGAAGAAATAAAAGCGTGAAAAAAAATGAGGCAGGTATAAAAAAAAAGTAAAATAGGAATTGAGTAAAATCATTTTTATTTTACTTTTAAGGCTACGCATTTAAAAAAAAATGTTTTTATTTTACTTTTAAGGCTACACATTTAAAAAAAAAATGTTGTATGGATTTCAGAAAAGCAAGAAGCACATTTCACCCAAATTTTAAAATCCAAATTTAATTACAATTATTTGAACTCGATTGACCATAACTTTGACTTAATACCACACTAACCAAATCATTATTATTATTATTTTTCAAAATAGAAGTTTGTACGTTGGAACTTCCTCAGTTGAAGAAGGCTTCAGCATTAAGAAATGTTGCACCTTCCGAGGAAGCCTCTTCAAACTAGACGCCCAAACCGGTGCCATCATATGGAGGACCTTCATGCTTCCCAACAACCATGGCAAAACTGGAGAATATGCCGGAGCGGCAATCTGGGGAAGCAGCCCCTCAATCGATGTTCGCCGGAAGTTAGTCTTCATAGCCACCGGAAACCTATATTCAGCGCCTCTACGTATCCAAAAATGTATTAAAAACCAAAATAATAATAATAATAATAAAACTATTTATCACGACGACTGTATTGAGCCTGATAATCACTCCAACTCTATACTAGCTTTGGATTTGGATTCTGGGAAGATTAAGTGGTATCGGCAGTTGGGAGGCTACGACGTATTTTTTTCGGCATGCGCTAATCTTTCAACTCCTGGATGCCCTCCTGGACCGAACCCCGATGCAGATTTTGGGGAGACACCGATGATGTTAAGCGTAAAAGTCAATGGAACTAAAAGGGATATCGTTGTGGCAGTTCAGAAAAGCGGGTTTGCTTGGGCTTTAGACCGTGACAATGGCAACATTGTGTGGTTTACGGTACGATTATTCTCCATGATTTTTGTGCGTGTTTTAGGATGATTATATGATGGATTTAAGTAATTTGAAATTAACACTTCGGAATCGAAATTGAGGATCGAATCTTTCTACTGAATTCAATCTCCACAGATTTCAAAAATTAGAGATTAAATTAACTTCAATTAAAAATACATCAACCAAATTGAATCGTATACATTATATCTAAATACATATAGGCCAATAAATGAATTTGAAATTAATAGATTTACAATTGAAAAATATAAGTTCAAAATTTTAAATAATGTTTGACTTTTTTTTATTATATTATCCGTAGTAAAAAAATATAAATTTAAATATGTGAAAAAGAAATATATTATTATGAGGGATAACTAATAGTGGTTTTTAGAAATTAAAATATTTAAGTCATGTCGTAGGAAGCCGGTCCAGGAGGCCCACTCGGAGGCGGCATCTGGGGAGCCGCCACCGACACCAAGAGGATCTACACCAACATAGCAAATAGCAAAGGTCTAAACTTCACTCTTTCACCGTCCAACAAAACCACCACTGCCGGTGGATGGGTGGCCATGGATGCCAACTCCGGTGAAATCCTATGGTCTACAGCTGACCCCACCAATTTCACCGCCATCGGTCCCGTGACGGTGGCCAATGGAGTGGTTTTCGGAGGTTCAATATATTCGACAGGACCCATATATGCCATGAATGCCAAGACCGGAAAAATTCTATGGTGGAGCAACCGTGTATGGCGGGGTATCCGTAAGCAAGGGTTGTATATATCTAGGGAATGGGTATAGGGTAAGGGTGGCTTTTCCTTTCATCACTACAGGAACCTCGCTCTTTGCGTTTTGTGTGGAATAATTAAAGGCCCGTTTGGCCATCGTTCAATTCGCAAATTGTACCCATCGAAATTTATAAAATTTTATAATCCATGCATAATAGTAGTGTTCAAATTTATAAATGGAAAAATAAACAAATTAATTACTTCATAAAATAAATAGGACAACGTAGACAACCAAACAGGCCCTAAGCTTATTAAAATTTAATGAATCTAAAAATATGATGAAAAATTACTTGCTATCAAGGAAATAAAGGTAACCATCTAAGATATTGTTCCTCTTTTTTGTTTTAGTTTTGGAAAATTAAAAACACAAACAGAAAAAGCAGGAACACAGACAAAATTTGTTCCAGAAGAACATGAAACAAAAATAAAGAACATACAAGTTGCACACCAGCTTCATGAAAAGTACTACATATGAAGCATCTACATCTTATAAAATCTCAAACTAAACACAAAATAGTAGAACTAAACACACATCAAATCTTTTAAATAAATCGGTATGGATTGTGGGTCTGCCTGTACATTCCCTTATGAACACACAGCAAAAAAATAAAAATAAAAAACAAACAAACAAACAAACAAAAGCATGCAAAAGACTCAGGAGACATAAAACGACTGTTATGTAGATTTCAGTTTCACGTTTTGAAATAGGAACTTTCCATATTTAATGACAAATTGCACCATACCTGTTTTTGTTTTCTGAAAGCAGATTGCAGCAGTCACCTCCTCCACCCAGCCTGCGACAGTTTCTCTGGAGAAAAATGACTCAAAAAATATAAACAAAAAAAAAATTGTTTTTTTCTTTAGATCAATAGTCAGATCATTCAGAGTAGTATCTTTGTTCTTCAGGTCATAAATTAATGTGATAAACAAACACCCATCTTTGCCATTTATGAAATTTTTTAATTGATGTTAGGCACACGGGAATGAATTTCTAACCATCAGGGAAATAAAATCAAATCATGAATAGGCACCCGTTCACAAGTCAATGCCATCTATGGGTTTGATTTCACAACAATTTGCCAAACAATCGTCTAACAAATCAAACAAGATACATGCAACAGATAACATAGAAATGTGATTTGGCTTTCCCCTGAACCCCCGGGATGCCAAGTGATTTTTTGATTAGTTGGAAGTGGTTGTTAGCTGGAATATCCATTGATCCAACTAAACCTGATTCCGTTCTTCGGCAACCCAAATTCTAAAGGTTTCAACTCGAATTCTGCGTGGGATAAATGTAGAAATCATGGTGAGAAGGTGCATTGGTATGACCTTATATGGTTTCCCTCTCATGTGCCAGATGGTCATTTTACTATGTGGTCACTTGTATATGGGAAGCTTATAACTAGGAATAGATTGTCCTTGTTTATAGATGTCCCTTCTGTGGATTGTGTTATGCAATGCTAGTCTGAGTCGTGATCATCGATTCTTTGCTTGTCCTTATTCTCAGCAAGTTTGTGTGTGAGCACGCGCGCACGGTGGGGCAGGGTTAAGAAGAAGATTGATTTGGTTTTGATGCAAAGTGTAAATTGGTTTGAGATTGTCAATTGGGCTGCTAAAAAATGGAGGAAGAAATTGCCTAGTAATTCTCTAAAGCTTTGAGTGTTGATGCTTTATAACGGAAGATTTTCTACCCAATTTGGTGGAACATCTCCAACTGTGATTGGCTTCTAGCTTATGTTTTTATTTTTTTCCATTCCTGTGTTTTATTTTGATATTTTATTTTTCTTAGTCTTTTTCCGAGGGATCGTTTTCAACCTTTTTGCTGATGTCTAAAGCAAGTAATTCAGTAGCAGGATGCTCTTCATGTGGCACTTCAGTTGGTTCTTCCACAACCACTGGCTTTGGGGGTGATTCCACCACAGCCTCTTTGGACACTGTAATGATTGCATCACTTTTTCTCTCTGAAGTGTCTGTATCGTGTACAGCGATGACATCAGCAGTAGATGAAGTCGGGATTTTTCTCCGACTGTCCTGTGGCTTGTCAGTTACCGCTTCTGATTTGTCAGAAACCGCCGGTGAAGACACAAAATTTTTCCTTAAATTGCGTTTGATCCGCTCAAGCTCATTCTGAGGTTGTTCTTGCACTGATTCTGGTTGTTGAATCAAAGGCTTCCTGAACCTGGGTTTTTCATGATCGGAGGACTTTGATAGGCTACTATCACTATTGGTTGTCGAAAACTTCCGAAAAGTTCTCTTTGTCCTTCTTGCTTCATTCTGCACATTAGCCTGTTTTCTTTGCACCTTACCATCAAGAATACGCTTTGGTCGAGCAAGGGGTTCCCAGAAGCGGGATGATGACCAACGATCAAGCCAGCTCCAAGCTGAATTTGGTTCAACAGTATCATACTGGAGGCTCAGAGGCATAGCAGTAGGTGATGAAGAAAGAATCTAGAATATGAAACCAAATAACTTATTAGCACTTCACACCCAGGATTAGAAAGCCTAACCTTGCGACCACGAACCACTGCCTGAAACTTCCCAATTTCTCCCATGCAGCGCAAAGTGACAAGAGCTTGCCTCCTGACCAAATGCCCACGAATAAGCGCCTGGAGCCTTATGATACCCTTGAGTGCCCGGAATGCCCGGCGAGCCTTCAATTATTTTTAAGCCAAGTTAAATACTCTCATCCCAAAAGATATACATAAAAAGAAATATCGACATAATAGATTATTTACAGTAATAGAGTTTGACCTTTGACGGCAAATAGTGACTACAATTGTAAAGGTGAAATGAAAATGAAAATAAAACCAAAGAAATGATTATCAGAATTCGATAATATAGTAATTATAATAACAACAACAACAACAACAGTAGCAGCAGCAGCAGCAATAATAATAGGAATAATAATAAACACTAATTGTTGTCCCTATTACTTCATAAACACCAAAACAGAATGTTACCAAGTATCCCCTGAAAGTTGCTTGTGCCTTGGTAGCAACTTGCTCTTGCTTAATAATCTCAGCACTGGTTGCTGTATTCAACCCCAATACTGCAACACTATTTTTAGGCAATGCATGTGCATCACATGGTAAGGAGGTTGTTGCAACATTCTCTATTTCTGTTTTCTCTCCACTTCTATTAGCAAAACGATTTTGAGGTGATGGATCTAAGTATCCTACTAGAATTGAAGCAAAGTCTCCAAATGGTGCTTTCGAAGCAATGGATGTCTTCCCATTAGCATCCTTCAAACAAGACAATGATTGAAAACAGAAAATGTTGCAAACAATATTTAGTTTCCCATAAAGCATGAGATGCCAATTGCTGAATTTATTCAAAGAAACTTGCGACCAATAAGATAAGATATTTCCAAATGGTCTTTATTCAATAATCATTAATCAATAAGCAGCTCAGTGACCATGAACACACAGCAAATGCTGAAGATTACTTGAAACAATCCTCCAATGCCAGAACTGAACTAAAACTGGATATAGTCTTGTGCAGTTTGATACTATACACATGCATGAAGCCGAACCACAAACATCAAGAAAATTAAATGGTAACTACGTAACTTATAGCAGAAGGAAACAATTCTTACTTTAGAGAAACCAGATTTGGAAGATTTCTTCCCAAATAGTACATTCTTGATCCATTTTCCTGGAGATTTCCCCATTGCCGCTGACAGGTTAGAAGTTAGAACCTGAATCAATTCCCTACATCTTTCCAAAATAAGTCTTTATAAGATACCTATACACATTTATTGTTTGTGCGAGGCTGAGCTCAAAAAAAATAACAATTGTACAGGCTATCTGAATTTTCGCATATGATCCACAATACATAACAGTGAGAAGCTAAATATCCATAGAAAAGGCCTAATAATGAACCATCGCCACCAGCCACCCAAACAAAAAGAAGGACGGAGTCTTTCTCCTAATAAGTAGAATCTATATAAAACGTTTACAACAATGAACACAGAAAAAAATATTATGCAAATAGTTGTGATGTAGGATGGAGAACAACACATTAAGTTCCCAGTTTTTGAGGCTTGGGAATATCAATCTTCACACAGTCATACTCCTATTTTCAGAATGATCATTTTCAAAACTTAACTAGCATACAAACTGGAAGAACTTTAAAACACAAATTGGAGTACATTTCATCATTCTCATCCCAAAAGATATACATAAAAAAGAAATACCAACATAATAGATTGTTTACAGTAATAGAGTTTGACGGCAAATGGATGTGACTACAATTATAAAGGTGAAATGAAAATGCAACCAAAAAAAATGATAACCAGAATTAGATAAAATAATAACAGTAATTATAATAACAAGAACGCCAATAATAATAATAATAATAAATATTTTTTTAAAAAAAAAAAAAACTAATTATTATCCCTATTACTTCATAAACACCAAAAGTGCAGAATGTTACTAAGTAGCCCCTGAAAGCTGCTTAGTAATCTCAGCATTGGTTGCTGTATTCAACCTCATTACTGCAACACTATTTTCGGGCAATGCATGTGCATCACACGGTAAGGAGGTTGTTGCGACATTCTCTATTTCTGTTTTCTCTCCACTTCTATTAGCAAAATGATTTTGAGGTGATGGATCTGAGTATCCTGGTGGAATTGAAGCAAAGTCTCCAGATGGTACTTTTGAAGCAATGGATGTCTTCCCATTAGCATCCTTCAAACAAGACAATGATTGAAAACAGAAAATGTTGCAAATACTATTCAGTTTCCCAATGAGAACATTAACTCAATTCACTTGGAAGAACACATTATTATGGACTGGGAAGGAATAAAAGGATGGCTTGGACATTGATTAAATCAACATTGGTGGCTAGATTTAATTATCTCCTTACAGTTTTTCAACCTTGATCTTGTTGCAACAATGGCCATCCCACTTGTTTTCTAACCATGCTCGAGACATTTTACCCGAAGTAAGCATAATATTTATCTTTTCTGGTTTATTTAATCAGTTATTATAAATAGTCTATTCCTTGATTAGTGATCTCTTCATGCTTTTCACAAGAATATAATGTGCAAGAAAGTAAGTTCGATGGAAAAATATTAAAAGGACATTGCACTAAATAATTATTGTATACTTTTTTATTAGCACTAAAGTGCTTATACAATTCTATAACACTTATATATATGTATGTGTGAGTGCATGTGGGTGTGCGCGCACTTATTTTCAACATGAAGAATGTTCAACGGAACCTTATTTGATTATCGAAGTTAACCGAGCTAAATGTAAAGTCCCACTCCTTTCTCCCTTAGCTTCCATAGAGAAACTGCGGTAAAAGGTCTTGCTACAGGAATTTTACGAGCAAGAAATTCTTGAGACACCCGTTGCATTGTTGGCCTCAACTTTGGTTTAGGACATAGGCATTCAAATGCCAACGTAGCAACCAAAACGATATCCCCTGCCACTGATTGGTTTGCTAGAGGTGGAAGCCTTGGGTCTAGTAAATCATTTAACGTTATGTTATGAGCAGCTGGGGAAGATAACAAGGACAATATATCTCCTGGATGCTTTCCCATTATTGTCTCCAGTGCCACTACCTCAAAGCTATAGACATCGCATTTTTCTGTCACGACCATAGTATAGGCAAGCTCTTCACACAAAATGAAGATGGTTAGAAACTGTAACTTATTAAACTTCATAATAACAAAAACTAATTATTATGTAGATAAACAAGTTTAAAAAAATACAATCTAATTTACCTGGAGCTATATATCCGTAAGTGCCTGTAAGTACTGTTCGGTTAGAGGTATCAAGGTGGAGCAGCCTAGCAATGTCAAAGTCTTTGATAATATCTTGATATGCGATTTTTCCATCGAAGTTCAATATTGAGCACATATTGCCATTCCTTGTGAATTTTTTTGCGTCGTTTGTAACAACTTTAGCTTTACGCCAACGGAAGAACATGTATCCAAGTTCTAAAAGTACGAGAAGCCCAATAATTGGGAGGAGAATTGCGAGGAAATGTACCTTTCTTCGGTTTTTATGGGGCTTTGGACAATTCACGTAGCAGTTTCCAGAGCAATCATCGATACCGTCTGGGCACACCTCACATGTACGGGGAATTGTGTCGCTGAAACTATTGCCGCAAAGATCAAAGGTGGTGAGACTCGTAAAACTACCAATTTGGCTCGAAATGCTTCCACTTAATAAATTGTAAGAGAGGTCAAGGTGTTCGCATTGGGTGAGGTTACCCAAAGATGGAGGTAGTTTACCAGTAAGGCGATTGGTAGGGAGAGAAAGATACCTGAGATTCATAAGATTACCAATTTGACTCGGAATGTTTCCTTCGAGGCCACAATGACTGAGATCGAGAAACTCGAGGTTTGGAAAGCTAGACAAGTTCAATTTGACTCTGCCGTGTTGACTGCGGCAGTTATGAGTAAATGCAGGTTTGCATTTTTCCACGAATGGCTTGACCCGTGTTTGCCATTTATTGTAAGTCTTTTGTGTTTTTGGTATTTGTTTCAGCTTCCATAAATGTTGCTTCTGCATTTTCCACGAAATGATTGACCCACTGCAGGAGACTAAAGGGTTGGGTCTAGTACTATTCAAAAGCCCAATACTATTTTGTTTGCTGAAGTAAATGGCCTAACATTAGGCTGCAAACTGTCTTCGGCTTCAAATTTTATTTATGTAATTTCTTTGGATGTTACAAAGACAAATTTATGAATTTCATTCATTTATGAAATAAAAAAATAAAAAGAATTTCTAAATTCCCTCAAAACACATTAATTTTAAATTCTTTCAAGAAATAATTTGTTAATTTTTGTTAGTTTCTCATCCACTTCACTTCAAGCTTTTACCTAGTATTCATCATTACTTGTCACCGAAGTTGTTCGTTGTTGCTTGTCGAAAATCGCCGGTTGCCGCTGTTCATCGCCGAATATCGCCAGTAGCCGTTATTAAAATTATATTATTAAAATAGGCATTAAAATTATATTATTAATTTTTTAAATAAAAATTATATTATTAAATATATTTTGATATTTTTTTATTACTAATTTTTAATAGATTTTAAAATTCTACATATAAATACTAATTTTTATAAACAAATGAATTATGAAATTATGATCAAATTCTTCATCTAAAAAAATTACCCAAATAATTTTTTTATAAATGATGAGATTTTAAAATTCAAAATCTTAAAATTTTATCATTTACAAATTCCATAGATTCCCTTTTACCCAAACGCAACCTTAGTAGTGATTCCCCAGCTTATGGTTTGTTCCTGATTTCTGAAATTCATTCTTCAGCTCATATAGAAAATCTTACATAGTTTGATATAGAAAATTTTAACCATCAATTTAGTTGGTCGATATCAATGTTATCTATTCCAACTCACTAAATAAATGATTGTTTAGCCAAAATTTAAATTCAAAGTTGGAGTATATTTCCAATTTTTATTAGCCAACACACTTTTCATGAGCCAAAGTATTATTTTAAGTAATGCAATTACCTATTTGAGTTGGAGTTACTCTTAATTTGTGATTTATTCAACCAATATGTTGCAACATTGAAGTTTAAAAAGGATTAGTAGGAATCCAATGGGCCTAACTCACTCTTAAAAGACGTTTTTAAAAGAGGAGAATTACCCCTAGACTTATATATAATTTAGGATTAGGTAACACAAGCAATACAGGATTAATTAATACATTTGCTCAGCTTTTATGTCTTGCGTATGCATCTATCTTGGCTGATACTTTGTCAGATGGTGCATGAATGGGTGATTCTTATTTTTAGGAACCCATATTTGATATTTGATTGCATTACTATTACTTCCCTATATTTTGTTAATTTATTCAGTAGTGCCCTTGATATTTTGTAATTCGTATTAAATTTCTTAATCTAGATATTACAAATTTTAGACTTTTAACCCGTCAATATTACATAAAATTAAGAAATTATACATATTAGGAATCCTAAATGTTTTTTTTTTTTTTTTTTTTTTTCATTTCGATATTGAACAATTTTCGTTTCCCCCTCAATTCTTGATTTTTTTTTTTTGGAAATAGGTCTAACTTTGTTAAATAGATGGAGGGATTTCGGATTCTAATTTTTTCAAAAGATTAAATTAGATAATTATAGTTTGACAGTAAATTTGCTTCTTTCATAGTATTATTTAAATATTTTGATAAAAAGTGAAAAATCATTCTCGAAGGAGTAATTTTTTTTTATTTTTTTTTAATATATAATATTTGTGTCTATTTTTAATAAATTTCTGGCTCCTCAACCGACGTGGGGTGTAGCATTTTCTCTTACCCAATGTTTGTCGCCCGGAATTGAAGGATTGGAATTGGAATTAGTAAGATTTACATGCATTTGTTTCCAATTCCAAGGCTTCATGTTTTGAGGTACCGAAGGATATGGTAGACAGCATCCAGGTGTGATGTACGTGGTGAGTGCATAAATTGGCTCACAACACTGACAACATACGTAAGAGTTGGCCTTGTATTAGTCAAATAGATGAGGCCTCCCACAAGTCGCTGATATACTGATGGATCTGATAATAATTCTCCCGAGTCTGTTGTTAACTTAAGGTTCAAATCCATGGGAGTGGAGGCTGGTCTACATCCAAGCATCCCAGTGTCTTGAAGAAGATCAAGAGCGTATTTTCGCTAGGATAGAGAGATACATTTCCGAGACCGAGTAACCTCAATACCGAGAAAGTAGCGGAGATAACCCAAATCCTTGATGTCAAAAATCTGTCCGAGATCTTTCTTTACCTGTTGAATATCAGGTACGTCGTCTCCTGTGATAATAATATCATCCACATAGACTGAGATAAAGATATACCGTCCTGGGTGTTGGCAACGGATGAAGCAAGTATGATCTGAGTGACACTGGATAAACCCCATAGTGAGGATGGTTTCGCTGAATCGACGGAACCATGCACGAGGAGACTGCTTAAGTCCATAGAGGGATTTTCGGAGTCGGCAAACTTTACCTAAATACTCCCCCTGAGGCCGAAATCCCGATGGAGGCTTCATATAGATAGTCTCAATCAGGACACCACTAAGAAATGCATTCTTGACATCCAACTGGTGCAGAGGCCAAGAATGAGATGCAGCAAACGAAATAAGAAATCGAACAATTGTCAATTTAGCAACAGGGGCAAAGGTGGCACCGAAGTCTTTGCCCGGGATTTGTGTGTAGCCCTTAGCAACAAGTCGTGTTTTGAACCGATCAATCGATCCATCAGCCAGATATTTGACACTGAAGACCCACTTACAACCAACCGGCCTCTCACTAATCGGCAAGTCAACCAAGTCCCATGTCTAATTCTGCTGTAGGGCATCCATCTCTGCTTGCATAGCGGTAACCCACTTTGGATTCTGGAGGGCCTCATGAACGGAGGGAGGAATGACAATCGAATCAATTTGTCCAAGAAAAGAGACATATTGATCTGAGAGATCCTGAAAAGACAAATACTTAGAAATCGGATGATTAGTAGAACATGAAAGAAGGTAGCGCGATGGTGGGCGACTTTCCCGAGTCGGGTAACGACGGGGAATAGTGTAAGATCCTGATTTTTTATATACGCATAATTGGAGTCGCATTTGAATACACTTGAAAAGAACAGGATAGATGATATTATTTATCATTTAATTTAAATATCTTGGGGGTCAATTAGAAATTTTAAGTATATTAAAATCTTGATTTGGACTTAAATGATTTCAAATTCTTAATTGGGGGGAGATTTATGTAATTACAATTAAATTAATATATATATATATATATATATATATCTATTTGATAGAGATCAAAATAAAAAAAAAAAAAAAAAAAAAGGTGGGAGAGAGAGAGGTAAATGAGGTATGGGGCTTAGCCTCTTTTCAACACACACACACACACACACACATATATATATATATACACACATATAATCATATATATTCACATTCTCGGGAAGGATCGAGAAGCAATCAAAGAAGAAAAACGGAGGAGAGAGAGATGAGGTTGTTCCGGCAGTGTGTGTTTGGTCGGTCCGTCAGTTCGTCGACGGTAGGAGTTGCGTTGTGGGGTGGGTTGCGTTGATAGTTCCGTTCGTCCGGTGGTCGGTGATTGTTGCGGTTGTCGACGGAGTGTGTGACTTTGTGTGTTTTGTATGGGTTTCGTTTGTGCGTATTGTGTATGTTGCGGTATGTGTATTTGAGCGTTGGTTGTGTGTGTGCTGCTGCTATTGCGGGGTGTGTGTGTGTGTGTGTGTGTGTGTGTGTGTGTGTGCAGGCGATGGTGGTCGTCGGCGTTGGCCGGAGAGTTAGAGAGAGAGACGGTGGGTTCGGCTTTATATATGTTGATCGGTGTGGGTATTTGATCAGGTTGTGTGTGTTCTTTCAGTCGTCGGTTGTGGGGGCTTCGCCGTCAGTTAGTTTAGTTTGGCCGGCGGTAAGTGGAAGTTAGAGAGAGAGTGCTTGTCGTCGGTGGCGGTGGTGCCGTGTATGTGTGAGTGTGGTGGATTTGGTCAGTGAGTCGATCGTTTGGTCCGGCAGTGGGAGCAGGTGATCGGTGGTGAGAGGTTGTCGTCGGCAGTGGAGTTGGCGGCTAAAAACAAAACAGAGAAGGAAACAGAAACGGGAGGAAGAAGCGCAGAAAAGAAGAAGAAGAAGAAAGAAAGAAAGAAAAAAAAAAAAAAAGAGAAATTACGCAAACCACCCCAAATAAAATCAAAACTCAATCTTGCGACCAACGGGAAAGTCGGAAGAGGTAGAATTCTGAATTTATTTAATATATGTATGTAATTGTCTAAATGTGAAATACGTGTTATTATTATCGGTGAAATTAGTGTTATTCCTTCGCATAAATAAATTCGATATAGTAAACTGTAACGGAGCAATATTAGTTAAATAGTAGGATTTCATAATAAAACGTGGGGAATAGGAAATTACGAAAATTAAGGTTGCATGGCATGATTAAGTTGTTTTTACATAAAATATTAATTTAGGCCATGTCACTATTAGGTTCGCAGGCACCGGAGAACCGGTAAAGAATAGGCGGTCAAAGTCTTCGAAAATAGATAATCAGGTGAGTGTACTGTCTTTTTGCCAAACTATTTTTATATCTATATATGATACAAAATGGTTGTGTTTAAAATTAGATGCTTTTAAAAAAAATGAAGTGGATCAAGCAGGTTTTGGGTGAGTTGGTAAAAAAAAAATTCGTCGGACTTGGTGGTTTTAAAAGAGAATGGAAAATATCATTTTTTCTAAAAATGCATGGTTTTCTAAAAATAAAGGGGAAAAATAGTTTCGTTGAAATTAGACGGTTTTCAAACAAAGGTGAAAAATATGATTTTCGGATTAAATCAGTTTTGGAGATAGATGTTAATATTATTGATTTGTAGTTTGATGAGTTATTGTTGTTTAGGTGGAGATGAGTTATTGTTATTGTGGTGAGGTGGAGATTGGTGGTGGATATTCACCCGCTTGGCATAGTCCAGCGGAGCGGTGTTTCACTCGTCTGGCATAGTCCTGCGGAGTGTTGTTTCATCCGTCTGGCATAGTCCAGCAGAGCGTTGTTTCACCCATCTGGCACAGTCCAGCGGAGCGTTGTTATATCCTACTAGGAAGGCATATCCTACGGGATACGGTACCGTTGCAACTCCCGATTGTGAGGTTAAAACGATCACATGGCTAGCCGAGGTGTGGTGTGATGTGGTGTCGTATGCGGTGTTTTGTCTTATTTGGAGTTTTGTCATATATGGTGATGTGGTGTGTTATTATATCGTTTTGGTATTTTATCATATTATTTTATGCTGATGGTTTGGATGGATTTCATATTTGATATATATATTGATGATGATTCTAAATGGTAGGAAGAAGGAGTTTTTCTCGTAGTATATGATTTTTATACTACTATTCAAAATGTGTTTGTTTATATGCATTTAGCTTGATCCATTTAAATGTTGTATTATTTAGAATGTATTATTATCTTAAAAATATTTTTACTAGGAAGGCAGTATACTCGCAGGTGAAACGGCTAGGAATCGGTCCCCTACTAGCATTAGGTAGAGTTATGTGATGGAGTTATATGAGAGTTTTGAGATGAGCTGTCAGAGGCGAACCTATAAAAGGTTCATGGATAAATATATTATGTGAGGAAAAATTGATGGGATGGGTGTGTCCCCATATTAGAGGATTGTATATCTAAATATATGTATATTGTCGTTCATTAGTTGATAAGATGTTGGTGATGTCATGTTGTCGTCACGCCGGCCCCGAGATGACGGGTGTCTGGGATGGGGTGTGACAAATAGGGTCAGAGATAATGGGAGAGGGAGATATACCTGAGTCCGAAGAAGATGTCAGCAGGGGATGTGAGACACGTGGAAGTCGAGAATAGACTCGTAAGGGGGCGGGTGAGGAGTCAGGTGGTGGGTGTAATATGGGCGGGGAAGATATATCTAAGACAGAGATAGGACGCGGAAGTGGGATATGATCCTCGGTAGTGGCTGCCTCAATATGTGGAGAAGGTACAGTACCGAAAAAGTAGGGTACAGTCTTGAGGAACGTAACATCAAGAGAGTGGTAAGTACGATGGGTAACTGGATTGTAGCACCTATATTCTTTGGACATGGTAGAATAGCCGAGAAAGATACACCGAATAGATTTATCATCTAACTTGGTCCGAGTGGGGCTTCGATTTTGGACAAAACATATACAATCAAAGACACGAAGTAAGATAGGAAACAAAGTGCGAGTGGGGTGCAATATATGAAGAGGGGTTTTACCTGTAAGGACACGACTCGGGGTGCGATTAATGAGATAGGCAGCAGTAAGAACTGTCATGTGCTAGAAAGATTTGGGAACATTCATCCCTCGTAAAAGACAACGAACGACAGACATGAGGTGACGGTTCTTACGTTCCGCCACACCATTTTGTTCAGGGATGTAGGGACAGGTAAGTTGTTGAAGGATACATTGCTTACTAAGCTCAGCTCGAAAGTCATCAGATAAGTATTCTCGCCCGTTATCAGACCGGATATTGCACACGACTGTTTTGTACTGGATTTTTATCATTTGAAGAAAGTGAGTAAAGTGAGTATAAACCTCTGATTTATGTTTCATCAGATAAACCCAAGTACATCGACTATAATCATCTATGAAAGTGACATAATAACGGTGTTTGGAAACAGCGATGATAGGAGAAGGCCCTCAAATATCAGAGTGGATAAGATCAAAGGCTTGGGATGCACGGTGCATGTGAGGAATATAAGAAGTGCGTGTGTGTTTAGACAATTCACAGACCACACATTGAAATTTAAAGTCATGGCAAGCTTTCCTTAGAGAGGGAAACAACCAATATAAATACTGAAAATTCGCATGTCCTAGACGGGCATGCCACAGGTTTAAATTTTTTAACAAACAGATAGAAGGATAAAAAACAGGTAAGGTAGAGGCGTGTGCATACTAGAAAATGGTACGGGTGGAGATGGAGGATTCCCAAAGTAATAAAGACCATCGTGTTCATATCCCCAGCCAAGAATCTTCCTCGAAGTCAAGTCCTGCAAGAAGCAACTGTCATGTAAGAAAACAACGGCACAGTTAAGATTCTTAGCAAGGCGACTAACAGATAGAAGATTATAGGCAAATTTAGGGACATAGTAAACAGATGAAGGGTAATATCGGAGGATAAACATGCATCACCTTGACAACAAATAGAGATAAAGGTACCATCTGCAATGCACACAGATTGATTAACAGGCGAGACAGGGGAAGTAAAGGTAGAAAGGTCACCTGTCATGTGATTGTTGGCCCCAGAATCCAAAATCCAACTGGGATGATCAGACTTACCATGAAGCGCAGTCGGGGTACCTGAGGCAAGAACAGCTGTGGGGCTTGAAGACAATGCCAAATTGATGAACTAAGCCTGAAGCGGGGCAATTTGGGCCTGAATTTGGGAAAGATCTAGGTGAGCAGATGGTGGATCTACCGAACCGAGAACGATATTTTCTTTTCCGGATGCCATGGCTACAAGACTGTAACAGTGACACAACAGACAAAGGCTGTTGAAAAGCCAACTTGGTTCCGGAGAAAAGTTCAGCAACTACGATTGTCGTTGACGTTCAAAGAAGTTATATGATTGAATAGACTTATTGATCGGCCGACTGGCTTGCAAATTAGAAAGACAAAGCTTGAAGAAGCAGAGAAAGAGTCATGTTGACTTCATCGTGGTCAATACATACCCACGGTCAAGCTATTCCCTTAGAACGAAGGAGCCGAAGATGGAGAAAGACACTTCCGTCACTGAAGGAAGGGATGAGGACCAGCATTGAAGGAATTCTACTGGTGTAGGAGCAAAATCATCCCCATATTATTCTTCTGCAAAGTGGAAGAACCTGCAGCAAACTTCCTGGTGGCCGATTGACGCCTGGCGAAAAATGCAATCGAAGGTTTGAAGAGAAAACTATCCAGCAAACTGGTGGTTCGATGGTGTAGGGTTTTCGCGAGTTCTTGGTTCGCGATGGAGCAACGGTGACGGCTAGGGTTTCGCAGGTATGGGTTGTCGTCGACAGCGGCGGCAGCTAGGGTTCGCGATCTTGGTTCGCGGTCGGACAATAGCGGCGGTGTGGTGGTTCGTGACTTTGGTGGTGGTTCACAATGGCTATGGTTAGAGTTTGCGATTTTGGATTCGCTATTTTGGGTTCGCGATTTTGGATTCACGATTTTGGGTTCGCGGCTGTGTGTTGGTTCGCGACGACTAGGGTTAGGATTAGGGTGCGATTTGCGACGGCTAGGGTTTCGATCGTGGTAGTGGTTCGCGGCTATGTGGTTCGTGGGTGCTTAGGGTTTGCTGTGGCGGCGGTTTGGTGGTGGCTGAGCAAAGGTTTTGGTAGTTTGGTGGTGGTCTGGCGATGGTTAGGGCTGGTGGCAGTGGCGGGTTTCGAAAAACTTAGCTCTCGATACCATAAAGGATATAGGGTTAGAGAAGAATAATATTTTGTATATATTGATTCATACAAAAATGAGTTCTATATCTCCAATTCTATAGCCGTAGGAGTAGGCTAAATTAAGAAATATATCACCCGAGTAATAAGTTAATAATGCCTTACAATCAAGATACCATAAATAACAAAATATATAAATAACCTATTTCAACAAGGCTTTTGAATGATTTTATTTCTCCTGTGGCAGGCTGAAGTAAATTATCTTGGTGAACTTCTTCACCCTAATTTGGTCAAATTAATTGGTTATTGCATATAGGACGACCAAAGGCTGCTTGTTTACGAGTTTATGCCTCGTGGAAGCTTGGAGAATCACCTTTTCAGAAGTATGCTCTAACTTATGTTTTCTCTATATCTATTTTATATCATTTTTTTAATTTTATTTTTGGAAGTAAGAATTTTATTACCAAATATTGCTTTGGTTTTTCATTAGTGATCATGTCTACCGTCTATGTAGCAAGGTCGTTGCCTCTTCCTTGCTCAATTAGAATGAAAATTGCACTTGGTGCTGCAAATCCTTTACCCGAACACAGACATGTAAGGTAAGGGTATGTTTGTTCGGATGGAAAATAGTGTGGATGAAAAAATAAAAAATAAGGCAAAAAATGAAAAAAAATAAATTATATGTTTGATAAAATATAAAAAATGGAATGAAAAAGAAAAAGGAACCAAAAAAAGACTACTTTTCTTTCTCTTTTTTTCCTCTCAAATTTGGGATGCAAATGAAGAAAAAATGATTGAAATTTGAAAAAAAAATATCAAAATTACAATTGTATCTTTAATGATAGATTTTTTAAATTTATTTTTATAATATATGAGAATAAAATAGTAAATTATATTAAAATAAATTATTTTTTCTCTTTTCATTTTCGTTTCTAACCAAATAACAGTAAGATTTTTTTTTTTTTTTTTTTACAATAGATAAAAATATTATCTTCCTATTTTTTTTTTCCCTTTCCCATTCTTCTAACCAAATATACTCTAAAACTTAAGCATAAACTTCCCATTACACTTGCTAACTCTCTTCGGCTTCAATAAATCAATTTTTAAGTGGTTAAGGGATTTCACAAATTCAATTTAAGAAAAAAAATTTGGGGTATCATAAAGAAAAATTTAGGGTTAATTACACTTTATCCTCTACAGTTATGCCGTTTTGTGCTTATCATCCGGTGATATTTTTTTCATCACTTATCCCCCTGTACTTGTGGATTAAAATGCAATGGTTAAGTTTTCCGATAACTCGAACGGTCAGTGGCAAAAATCAACAAAAATCAGTTAGTTTGTGTTAAATGACATTTATATCCTTAAAATATTTTTGTAAGGACTGTTTTTAAATATTCAATAACTAAAGGGACTATTGTGTATTTTTTCTTTTATTTCATCTCCTACCCCACACCGTCTCCGGCTACTTAACCCCCACCCCTGCTCTATCTCCGGCAACCCACCCCCCACCCCTGCTCCATCTCCTGCGAAACCACCCAACCCCCATCCCTGCGAGAGGTAGAATCGATGGAGAAGAATGGGGAAATTCTTGGTTCCGGACGGGGACGGTGAAGATTTCCTCGTCGCAGCCGCGGGAGGAGGAGAGAAATTTCAGGGTGTAGACGACGTAGGTAGCGAAGACAATTAGGTTTATCACCATAAGCTTCGTCATAGCCCTGTTCTGCGATCCCGTCGCTGGAAAACTCGCCGCCAGTCCCACGTCACCACTCCTTCGAGGCCTTCCGTTCTCACATCTCCGCCCATCAATGATTATCGAAGACCCACTTCGATCTTTCCTCTTTGAAATACCCCTCTCTCTCTCTCTCACACACACACACATCAAGAACCTGCAACTCTGCAAGAACACTCGATTAACAACATAGAGCTCTGAATTCTCAACTCGAACCCTCCGAATCCATCACGTATCGATTTTGCTATAACTCCGATTTTGTAACTCCTCTCTCTCTCTCCCTCCCTCTCTCTTTCTGTTTATGTATATAATTCTGTAATATAATAAGTGAATCTAACTATGTATCTATTTAATTGCCGGTAATAATTTTGTTCTGGTCAAAGGGCGAGCCGGGGCTCTTCTCCGGGAGAAAATGGTGGAGGCGGCATCGGAAAAGTTCGTGGTGGTGGTCGATGAGACGAAATTGGTGTCCGGGCTTGGAGGGAGTGGACTGGCGATGCTGGTGGAGGTGGTTCAGTTTTTCAATTTTTTTTTAACAGATCAAAAATTGCTCTGGAATAAAATGAAACATCAATGAGCTTACACCGGAAATTTTTACCAGTTACTACAGAGGAGGTGTCGGTGAGGTTGGCATAGTGGAGCTTCATCCTGGCCTTGTGGGGGTTGTGGGTACCGGAAGATACAAACCCAGATGATAGAGAGAGAAATATAAGGGGAGAGAGAGAGAGAGGAGATTTATTTTGTTTGAGAGAGAGACGGTGGATGGTTGAGGGTGGCCCGCGTGGTAGATGGTGGCCGGCGGCGAATGAGGTTGGCCTCCTTTGTCTAAACTTGCTGTGGATGGGAAGAGGTTGGGGGGGGGGGGGAGGGGGACTAAAAAATACACTTTGACTCTTTAGTTTTTAAAAGATTTGCAAATAGGTTCCTTTGAATTAGTTAGAATAAAATGACGAAATTATCCTTGATTTCAAAGTAAAATAATACAATTACCCTTCATTCTGTTAAATTTTAACTGTTGCACTTTAGTCTACAAACACAGGGAAGTAAGTGATGAACAAAATACCACATGAAGACAAAATACAAAATGGTCTAACTACAGGGGATAAAGTGTAATTAATCCAAAAATTTATGAAATGCAAATGAGAATAAGATGAATTTACAAATCTTTTTAAAATATATGTTATTTTTAAATCATTTTAAGAGAGAATTTGTTATTTTTCAATTTTTCACCCATTTCACTTCAAGCTTCTACCTGGTACCCATCCTTACTTTTCGTCAAGGCGGTTCGTCGCTGCTCGCCGAAGATCGTTAATTATCGATGTTCCTGACCGAAGATCGCTAGTTGCCGCTATTAAAATTATATAACTAAAATAAATATTAAAAAATTATCTACTAAATAAAAATTATATTGTTAGATAAATTCTCATATTTTTTATTATTAATATTTATTAGATTTCAAAATTCTACATACAAATGTTTGTCCAAACAAAGAAATGATGTAATTACACATTCAATTTATTTATTTAAAAAAATTAACTAAACAAAGAATTTGTAAATGATGAAATTTTAAAATTCAGAATTTTAAAATTACATTATTTACAAATTCCACGGATTCCCTTGCCCAAACACAACCTTAGTAGCGATTCCCCATAGAGCCATCTGTTAGAAATAATTATCAATCTTAATATTTTTTTTTAATCCCAAATCATCATGTCATATTATCAAAAATTCCATAATACATAAGCGAGCGTACCTGAGTCTATGGCGAATAGTAGTTAAGTTCTATGTCGGTTGCATCAATATAAAAATATTAAAAAATAATATAATATCATGGTCGTGTTCATAATCAGTTACATTTGGTCCATAAGAATAACAAAGTTAATGTTTAATTAAAAATGTAAGTAAATCTCAAAAAAATAACATTAATGCGTGTGCATAATATTTTGGTCAAGAAAGCATAAATATGAATAAGCATCTAGTATCCGACACGCGGATACAACAAATTTTAAGAAATCAAGATATGAGTACGGTTGAGATATGTCTATATATATATATATATATATTATTTTTAATTATTGCTCATATCAGTGGATGATGCAATGAATTGCCTTTGATTCGCCCAAGCTAATTCTGAGGTTGTTCTTGCACTGATTCTAGTTGTTGAAACCTTTCGGAAAGCTCTCTTTGGCCTTCCTGCTTCATTTTGCACATTAGCATGTTTTCTTTGTGCCTTACCATCAAGCATACGCTTTGGCCGAGGAGGGGGTTCCCAGAAGCGGGTTGATTAGAGATGTCAGTGGCTCAGTTTCGATCCGATTTCATATAAAAAATCAAAATTAAACCCATTAGAAATATATCAAACGAAAACCGCGACCAAAATCGCTTTTTTTTTTTTTTAAACGGTTTTAAAACCAAACCATTTAAAGTTATACAAAATCAAAACTAAAATCGCGAAACCACGAAACCATTTAACATTTTTCAATTTTATAAAAACAAAAAACATAACCAAAAACACAAAATTGCTGACCGTAATATTTTATATATAAATAAAAACATAACTAAAATATAAAATATAAATTCTAAAAAGCAAAATCAAACCATAAAATAATTATAATTAAAGTTTCTAATTAGTAACCATAATTAAAGCAATTGAGGAACAACTATGAAATCATTAATTAGAAATGAAATCCTAAATCACTTTACACATATATGTGTAAATAAATAAATAAAAACAGACATATATTAGGGTTAAATTATAAATATATATATAAAAAATAAGTGTATATATGTAATAAAAATATATCTAAAATATTAGTTTCACTGTTTCGCAGTTTCTATTATAAAATCAAAATCACTACGGTTGCTAATGACAACATTAATTCAATTGAAAGCTTACCATGTCTGTACAAGATTGAAGTAATTATTATAATATAGAGGGTGATAAACCATCTCTTCAACGTCTTAGCGAAAAAGACTGCCTACTACTGCTTTTTTACAAAGAGATACACTGTTTAGTCCAAACTTCAATCCAATCACAAGTGATCCACCTAGATCAAGTTGACATAAAGGCATAAGTTTTTCCGACAAATGGAACGTCGAACAACTAATAACGACAGCTGAAACATCGGACGACATACGACGACAAGTGGAACACCAGGTGACATACAACGACAAGTGAAACGTCAGGCGACCAATATCGACAACTGGAACACTGGGCGACCAATGACAACGATTGGAACACCGGGCGACTGATGTCGACAATTGGAACACCGGACGACATATGCGACAACTGAAACGCCGAACGACCAACGGCAAGAACTGGAACAACGGGTGACAATTGGAATGATGGACAACCAACGATAGCAATTGAAACATTGGATGACTAAAGGCGACTGCGAAACAAGATCAACGGCGACAACCGGACAGGCATAAAATATAAAAACAAAAAATAAAACATAAAAACAAAAATAGAAAAATTAAATTTGAAAAACAAAAAATAAAAAATAAAAAATAAAAAATAAAATAAAAACTGAAAAATAAAAAATAAAAATATTTTGTTTTTATATTTATAGCAAAACGATTTTGAGGTGATGGATTTGAGTATCCTGTCGGAATTGAAGCAAATGATGGCTTCCCATTCGCATCTTTCAAACAAGACAATGATTGAAAATGGAAAATATTTGTTGCAAATACTACTCAATGAGAACATCAACTCAATTCACCTGAAGAACACATTATTATGGACCGGGAAGGAATAAAAGGATGACTTTGGACATTGATTATGTCAACATTGGTGGCTAGATTTAATTCTCTCCTTATAGTTTTTCAACCTTGATTTTGTTGCAACGATGGCCATCCCACTTATTTCCTAACCATGCCAGGGACATTTTACCAGGAGTAAGCATAATATTTATCTTTTTTTGACATATTTAATCAGTTTTTATAAATAGTTGATTCTTTTTTATTAACACGAAACATGTTTATACATTTCTATTACACACACGTATATCTGTTTGCCCTTATTTTCAACACGAGGAATGATCAATGAAACTTTATTTGATCAAAATTGACACTGATACATATGTATTATCGAATTAACCAAGCTAAATGTAAAGTCCCACTCCTCTCTTCCTTAGTTCCCATAGAGAAACTGCAGTGAAAGGTCTTGCTACAGGTATTTTACGAGCAAGAAATTCTTGAGACACCCGCTGCATTGTTGGCCTCAGTTTTGGTTCAGGACACAGGCATTCAAATGCCAACGTAGCAACCAAAACGATATCCCCTGCCACTGGTTGGTTTGCTAGAGCTGGAAGCCTTGGGTCTAGCAATTCATTTAATGTTATGTTATGAGCAGTCGGGGAAGATAACAAGGACAGTATATCTCCTGGATGCTTTCCCATTATTGTCTCCAGTGCCACCACCCCAAAGCTATAGCCATCGCATTTTTCTGTCACAACCATAGTATAGGCAAGCTCTACTCACAAAATGAAGATTGTTAGAAACTTTAACTTATTAAACTTCTTAATAACAAAAACTAATTATTATGTAGATAAATAAGTTTGAAAAAATACAATCTAATTTACCTGGAGCTATATATCCATAAGTGCCTGCAAGTACTGTTTGGTTAGAGGTATCAGGGTGGAGCAGCCTAGCAGTGCCAAAGTCGGAGACAAAACCTTCCATTTCAGAGTTCAATAGAATGTTGTTGCTCGATATATCTCTGTGAACGATGGGTGGGCTACAATCATGATGCATATAGGATAGAGCATGTGCTACGTCCTTAATTATCTTCACCCTGCAATTCCAGTCTAGTGTTGTAGCTTCATCGTCAAATCTAAGGGCACAAAATAGACTCCCTCTTTCCATGTACTGATAGACTAAGAACATGCATCTTCTATGCAGGCAATACCCGTAGAGCTTCACGATGTTTTTGTGACGGATATTGGTTAGCATTTGTACCTCGTTCTTGAAACTCCTGTCGAAGGCTGGATCTTCTGCTTCCAAACGATGAAGCTTTTTGAGAGCAAATATTTGGCCACATGGTAGTTGTGTCCTATAAACGCTTCCATATCCACCCGTTCCAATACAATATCGAATGTCAAAGTCGTTTGTTGCTTGGATAATATCTTGATATGCGATTTCTCCATCAAAGTTCCATACTGAGCACATATTGCCATTCCTTGTGGCTCTTTCCGCATCATTTCTAACAACTTTAGCTATAGGCCGACCAAAGTACATGTATCCAAGTGCCGAAAGTACGAGAAACCCGATAAGTGGGAGGAGAATTGCGAAGATACGGATCTGTCTTTGGTTTCTATGGGACTTTAGGGAAGTCGCGTAGTAGTTTCCATTGGAATCAACGAAACCAATTGTGAAATCAGTTGTGCACATCATGCAATTATTGCAGCAGAGATCTAGTGCTGACCAATTATTGCAGCAGAGATTCAAATGAATTAGTGCTGACAAAAAATTTGCAAGTTGATGTGTAATTGAACCAGTGAATTGGTTTGTCGACAAGTCGAGGGACATCAGTTTTCCCATTTGATCTAAGGATGAAGGAATCGATCCAGTAAATATGTTATGGCTCAGATCCAAATCCATCAGAGAACCTTGTGCTCTTATTCTGTGGACAATTGAACCACTTAGCTTGTTATGACTCATATTGAGATTAACCAAACTTCCAAGGTTCCCGATTTCGGAAGGGATTTGGCCAGTCAATGAATTGTCAGAGAGGTCAAGCTTGGTGAGAGTCCTAAGACTACCAATTTGGCTGGGAATGCTTCCATATAAATAATTGGAAGAGAGGTCAATGAATGATAGACGGGTAAGATTACCCAAAGATGGAGGTAGATTACCAGTTAGATGATTGTAAGAGAGGTCAAGGTTGGTGAGATTCGTAAGACTACCCAAAGATGGAGGTAGCTTACCAGTAAGACCATTGTTAGAGAGAGAAAGATACATGAGATTCACAAGACTACCAATTTGGCTGGGAATGCTTCCACTTAATGAATTGGAAGAGAGGTGAAGGTATTCTAATTGGGTGAGGTTACCCAAAGATGGGGGTAGCATACCGGTAAGACGATTGTTGGAGAGAGAGAGATACCAGAGATTCACAAGACTACCAATTTGGCTGGGAATGCTTCCACTTAATGAATTGGAAGAGAGGTGAAGGTATTCTAATTGGGTGAGGTTACCCAAAGATGGAGGTAGCTTACCAGTAAGACCATTGTTAGAGAGAGAAAGATACATGAGATTCACAAGACTACCAATTTGGCTGGGAATGCTTCCACTTAATGAATTGGAAGAGAGGTGAAGGTATTTTAATTGGGTGAGGTTACCCAAAGATGGAGGTAGCATACCGGTAAGACGATTGTTGGAGAGAGAGAGATACCAGAGATTCACAAGACTACCAATTTGGCTGGGAATGCTTCCACTTAATGAATTGGAAGAGAGGTGAAGGTATTCTAATTGGGTGAGGTTACCCAAAGATGGAGGTAGCATACCAATAAGAAGATTGTTTGAGAGTTCCAGAGTGGTGAGATTCGTAAGACTACCAATTTCGTCTGGGATGCTTCCTTTGAGACCACAATAACTGAGATCGAGAAGCTCGAGGTTTGGAAAGCTAGACAAGTTCAATTTTTCCAAATTGCCACTACAATTTATATAATCAGGGTACTGGTTTATTATCTGGATGATATGTCCTTCCGTATTGCAAGTTATACCGTTCCACTCACAGTGATTGCGAGTGGTATTCCACCACCATCCTGTGTTGCGTAGAGCCTGTGCCTCCTCCCTTATAGTGGATGACTCGACGGTGAGAGTGAGAGTGAGAGTGAAAGTGAAAGTAAATATAATAAGAAGAATGCAGTAAGACTTCATCTTTATTTTCAGAAAATAAGAATAGGAATGTTGGGTGGATGTGATTCTACTTTAATCATTCCTAGATATATAATTGCTCTGCCGTGTTGACTGCAACAAAAGTAAATGCAGGTTTGCATTTTTCCACGAATGGCTTGACCCGTGTTGGCCATTTATTGTAAGTCTTTTGTGTTTTTGGTATTTGTTCCAGCTTCCATAAATGTTGCTTCTGCATTTTTCCACGAACAGGACGAATGGCTTGACCCTTGTTGGCCATTTATTCCAAGTCTATTGTCTTTTTGGTATTTGTTCCAAGAATGTTGCTTCTGCATTTTTCCACTAATAGGACGAATGACTGCGGGATTGGGTTTGATGAAGTAAATGGCCTAATATTGGGTTGGCCCAATCTTCCCAACACTAAAAGTTGAGCTTAAAATTCTCTTTAGGGCTTCAAAAAAATCAATTCTGTTAGCTTGCGTTTGGATTTAAAGTAATTTAAGAAAATATTTCATTTGCCAAAAAAATTTCACAAATTTTGTTTACGAAATTTCTTTGGATACTATGAAAAGAAATTTATGAAATTTCTTTGGAGAATAAAAATAATTTGCAAATCGCTTCAAAACACATATTATTTTTTAATTCTTTCAAGAGAGAATTTGTTAATTTTTTTAGTTTCTCATCCACTTCGTCGCTGCTCGTCAAAAATCACCGGTTGCCATTGTCCATCGCCAAATATCGCCAATAGCAGCTATTAAAATTATATTATTAAATTTTTAATATTAGATATATTTTCAAATTTTTTATTATTAATATTTAATAGATTTTAAAATTATGTATACAAATACTTGTTTATATAAACAATTGAATTATGAAATTACAATCAAATTCTTTATCTAAAAAAAATTATCTAAACAAAAATTTATAAATAATAAAATTTTAAAATTCAAAATCTTAAAATTTTATCATTTACAAATTCAATAGATTCCTTTTTACCCAAACGCAACCTTAGTAGCGATTCCCCGTAGACCAAAGCGTTTATCATGTCATCATCTAGGAGGTGAATCACTTTCTTCTACAATCTTTATTCTTTACTGCTTTTGATTGATCTTCCCATGCATTGCAGGATCCTTGTTTTCCACATTTTCCAGAGGAGGTGTTTATAATGCCTGTACTAATTTGTAATGTACAGAAACTTATTTAGACCATTTGTTTTTATTTTCTTAAAAAAATAAAAAATAAAAAAATAAATCTTGCATCATTTTATTATCATTTATTGTTATTATCACCTAGAAGAATACACATTATTATATTTTATTACGTAATTTTGTTAATTAGATTTAATTTTGTTCAATAGAACTGGGAAAGAATAAAAGGACAGCCACAAATTAATAGCTGAAGAAACAGAAGGATTTGCTACCACATCCATGGCGTCCTTTCGATCATGCACCAACCTTTTCATCCTATGCATGCTGTGTGCCTTCGCCCTCACGGCTGGTGCTACTGGACATGTAAGTCTCTCTCTCTCTCTCCTCTACTCTACTGACTACTCTCCTTCTCTAGACTTTAGACACCTCTAATATGTACATATATATTTATATGGATAGTGGAATTTTTGTGTTGAATGATTTTGTTTTGTTATTTTTGTCGAAATTAGGCAAAAAAAAAAAAAAAAAAAAAAAAAAAAAGAAAGAAATCCATCTGTTAATTTTGTTTGTTATTAGTTCTTGAGAGTTTAATGGACAAATTTAGGAGAAAATGTTTTGATATCTTTAGTATGGAAATGGGTTTTATGGTGGTTGTTTAGCGCTTCTAGAGGTCCATTGTGACCTGGAGGTCTCGGGTTTAAATCTTGGAAACAACCTCTTTGTAAATATGGGTAAGGCTGCGTACAATCTGTCATTCCCCAAATCCTGCAGTGGCAGGAGCCTTCGTGCACTGGGTTGCCATTTCTTTAGCGCTTTTTTGTGTTAGTGAGCCAAAATATATTAATAATAAGGGAAAGATTTGTTTAGCGCTTTTGTTTCGATTTTTTTTCCTGTTTTTGTTTTTGTTCCTAGAATTCTTAGAACAAAAACAAAAATCTGGGAACAAAAAAGAAAATTGTTTCTATTCTATTTGTTGATTGCGACATAACCGGAACAATAACCATTTTTTTGTTCATGTATGGGTGGTTTCAGTGGCAAAAAAGTGAATTCAGGGCCTCAGGAAATTGGATAAACCATGGGGGCGACATATATAACAGAAGATATGCCTACGGAGAGACCATAATTACCCCTTCATCCGCTTCCAAACTACGCCTCAAGTGGGAATTCTATGCCGGAAAAGACATAACCGCCACTCCCGCTATCTTTGACGACACGGTCTACTTTCCGAGTTGGAATGGATACATCTACGCCGTCAGAGCCGAGGACGGCTCTCTTGTGTGGAAAAAGAGCATGCGAGAGCTAACGGGGCTTAACGCCACTCATCTCATTCCTAATGTTACTGTCGCCATTTCTAGGTCAACTCCAACAGTGGCCGGAGATTTGCTCATTATCGGACTGTATGGCCCTGCTGACGTTTGTTTGTTAAACTTTTAGAAAAATTCTTAAAAGTTGAGATAACAACGAGAATTTTAAAACATTTATACTATTTCTCATAGTTTATTCCCAAAATGTAAGAGAGTAACATCATTCTTACTCATCTTAATTTATTTATTTATTTTGGAATAAAAAATAAAAAAGGTCAATTTTAGACTAAATTGATTGTGGAATAGGTTGAATATCTATTGTGGGGGTTGCGGTGATGGTAGTAAATGTTTTATATGGTAATAGCGGTGGTGATAATAAATATTTGTTGTGGTGGTGATTGTGATAATAGTAAATGTTTGTTGTGGTGGTTGCAATGATAGTAGTGATTATTTGTTGCAGTGGCGATAATAGTAAATGTTTGTGGTGGTTGTGGTGATAGTGGGGATAACAAATATTTGTTTTTGTGGTTACGGTGATGATAGCGAATGTTTGCTTTAGTGGTGGCGGTGATAGGAATATTTATTATGATTATGATGAGATAGTGAATATTTTGTATGGGGGTTAGTGTTTATTATTAAAAATTAATTGGGGCTATTTTTGTCATAAAATTAATATATTTTTGAATCGGAATTTTTATAAAATAAAAAAGAGGGTGAGGATAAACTTGAAAAGTAGTCATATTCTGGATCCCAAAAAATATCACTCCTTGTTTTCTAAAATATTCACCAACACTTGTACCAGTCGGTCCCCATGTCCACCCTTCTTCTCCTCTTTGTCTCTCGATCTTATCTCTCTCTCTTTGCAAATCCAAGAGAGAAAGAAGAAGAAGATAAGGGGTTGGGGGGTTAACAGGGGCAAGGTAGTGGAAGGGAGGGTAAGAAGGGCAAGTTAGGAGACGAGAGAAAGTAGGAGAGAAATGGAGAGATAAGAGAAAAAAAATAGGGGCAGTGACCGTTCACTCCCTTTTTAAGGTTTTAACTACCGATTGCACCGACTTGTTTTATTTTGCACCAATCACTACTTTCAGGGATTCGCTGACTAATTTACCCCTCATTAATAAACGATTACATTCCTTACACTACTTTTAGTTTTTATTACTCCAAAAAACGAGGAAGCAAATATGGTAACTTCCAATAAATAAATAAAAGTTGAACATGAAACATGTGATTTTATGATGAACCTATTATTGAAAAATTAATTTTTTTATACAATAATCATCGAGAGATCATCCTCTTTAAAATAAGATATTAATCAATTTTTTTTTTAGATGTGAATCGTATTTCATATAAATATTACATATAATATCTTGTAGTTCGTGTAGCACCAAATGTTGAATGTGACATTCGGTAATTGATATTAATTTATTTTTGAAAGTTCTAAATTGAGATACATGAGGATGTTATATATAACATTAACATCACTACATTCTGTGTTCCTCGTAAATGTTGAATATAACATCCAATGTAATAGAAAATAACATTAATTAATCTTGATAATAGAATAAATTATATGCGTGTTGAATGTAACATGACTTATTGATAAAAGTGATTTTGATATTAAATGTAACACGTTAAAAATAAAAATTCTAAAAATAACATGTTGGATGTAATATGAAATGTGAAAATTAAAAAATATGAATATATCATGTTGAATGTAACATAAATATAAAAACTGAAATTAATAAAGAAAAAAAATAGTGAATTTAATATATTTTGCATATCTTATTTAGACTAATTCGAATATATAATTAGATTGTGCAAAAAATGTATATAACAATAGTTATTTTTATTTTAGTAAAATGACTTTATTGGATATGAAAACTCTCGATCTATATAAATTCGCGAAGGGCAAATCTATAATCTGACAACCAAAGATTTTTGAATCTGCAATCAAACAGTTCATAAAAACTAACTGATAAGAGTTCTTGATTTATTCTATACTAATTGGCATTTATCGGTGATAAGTAATTATTTTTATGATTATTAGGTAATTTTTTCAAAAAAATATGACGTGGATAGTGATTGCTTGTCAGAGAAGAAATAAAAGCGTGAAAAAAAATGAGGCAGGTATAAAAAAAAAAGTAAAATAGGAATTGAGTAAAATCATTTTTATTTTACTTTTAAGGCTACGCATTTAAAAAAAAATGTTTTTATTTTACTTTTAAGGCTACACATTTAAAAAAAAAATGTTGTATGGATTTCAGAAAAGCAAGAAGCACATTTCACCCAAATTTTAAAATCCAAATTTAATTACAATTATTTGAACTCGATTGACCATAACTTTGACTTAATACCACACTAACCAAATCATTATTATTATTATTTTTCAAAATAGAAGTTTGTACGTTGGAACTTCCTCAGTTGAAGAAGGCTTCAGCATTAAGAAATGTTGCACCTTCCGAGGAAGCCTCTTCAAACTAGACGCCCAAACCGGTGCCATCATATGGAGGACCTTCATGCTTCCCAACAACCATGGCAAAACTGGAGAATATGCCGGAGCGGCAATCTGGGGAAGCAGCCCCTCAATCGATGTTCGCCGGAAGTTAGTCTTCATAGCCACCGGAAACCTATATTCAGCGCCTCTACGTATCCAAAAATGTATTAAAAACCAAAATAATAATAATAATAATAAAACTATTTATCACGACGACTGTATTGAGCCTGATAATCACTCCAACTCTATACTAGCTTTGGATTTGGATTCTGGGAAGATTAAGTGGTATCGGCAGTTGGGAGGCTACGACGTATTTTTTTCGGCATGCGCTAATCTTTCAACTCCTGGATGCCCTCCTGGACCGAACCCCGATGCAGATTTTGGGGAGACACCGATGATGTTAAGCGTAAAAGTCAATGGAACTAAAAGGGATATCGTTGTGGCAGTTCAGAAAAGCGGGTTTGCTTGGGCTTTAGACCGTGACAATGGCAACATTGTGTGGTTTACGGTACGATTATTCTCCATGATTTTTGTGCGTGTTTTAGGATGATTATATGATGGATTTAAGTAATTTGAAATTAACACTTCGGAATCGAAATTGAGGATCGAATCTTTCTACTGAATTCAATCTCCACAGATTTCAAAAATTAGAGATTAAATTAACTTCAATTAAAAATACATCAACCAAATTGAATCGTATACATTATATCTAAATACATATAGGCCAATAAATGAATTTGAAATTAATAGATTTACAATTGAAAAATATAAGTTCAAAATTTTAAATAATGTTTGACTTTTTTTTATTATATTATCCGTAGTAAAAAAATATAAATTTAAATATGTGAAAAAGAAATATATTATTATGAGGGATAACTAATAGTGGTTTTTAGAAATTAAAATATTTAAGTCATGTCGTAGGAAGCCGGTCCAGGAGGCCCACTCGGAGGCGGCATCTGGGGAGCCGCCACCGACACCAAGAGGATCTACACCAACATAGCAAATAGCAAAGGTCTAAACTTCACTCTTTCACCGTCCAACAAAACCACCACTGCCGGTGGATGGGTGGCCATGGATGCCAACTCCGGTGAAATCCTATGGTCTACAGCTGACCCCACCAATTTCACCGCCATCGGTCCCGTGACGGTGGCCAATGGAGTGGTTTTCGGAGGTTCAATATATTCGACAGGACCCATATATGCCATGAATGCCAAGACCGGAAAAATTCTATGGTGGAGCAACCGTGTATGGCGGGGTATCCGTAAGCAAGGGTTGTATATATCTAGGGAATGGGTATAGGGTAAGGGTGGCTTTTCCTTTCATCACTACAGGAACCTCGCTCTTTGCGTTTTGTGTGGAATAATTAAAGGCCCGTTTGGCCATCGTTCAATTCGCAAATTGTACCCATCGAAATTTATAAAATTTTATAATCCATGCATAATAGTAGTGTTCAAATTTATAAATGGAAAAATAAACAAATTAATTACTTCATAAAATAAATAGGACAACGTAGACAACCAAACAGGCCCTAAGCTTATTAAAATTTAATGAATCTAAAAATATGATGAAAAATTACTTGCTATCAAGGAAATAAAGGTAACCATCTAAGATATTGTTCCTCTTTTTTGTTTTAGTTTTGGAAAATTAAAAACACAAACAGAAAAAGCAGGAACACAGACAAAATTTGTTCCAGAAGAACATGAAACAAAAGTAAAGAACATACAAGTTGCACACCAGCTTCATGAAAAGTACTACATATGAAGCATCTACATCTTATAAAATCTCAAACTAAACACAAAATAGTAGAACTAAACACACATCAAATCTTTTAAATAAATCGGTATGGATTGTGGGTCTGCCTGTACATTCCCTTATGAACACACAGCAAAAAAATAAAAATAAAAAACAAACAAACAAACAAACAAAAGCATGCAAAAGACTCAGGAGACATAAAACGACTGTTATGTAGATTTCAGTTTCACGTTTTGAAATAGGAACTTTCCATATTTAATGACAAATTGCACCATACCTGTTTTTGTTTTCTGAAAGCAGATTGCAGCAGTCACCTCCTCCACCCAGCCTGCGACAGTTTCTCTGGAGAAAAATGACTCAAAAAATATAAACAAAAAAAAAATTGTTTTTTTCTTTAGATCAATAGTCAGATCATTCAGAGTAGTATCTTTGTTCTTCAGGTCATAAATTAATGTGATAAACAAACACCCATCTTTGCCATTTATGAAATTTTTTAATTGATGTTAGGCACACGGGAATGAATTTCTAACCATCAGGGAAATAAAATCAAATCATGAATAGGCACCCGTTCACAAGTCAATGCCATCTATGGGTTTGATTTCACAACAATTTGCCAAACAATCGTCTAACAAATCAAACAAGATACATGCAACAGATAACATAGAAATGTGATTTGGCTTTCCCCTGAACCCCCGGGATGCCAAGTGATTTTTTGATTAGTTGGAAGTGGTTGTTAGCTGGAATATCCATTGATCCAACTAAACTTGATTCCGTTCTTCGGCAACCCAAATTCTAAAGGTTTCAACTCGAATTCTGCGTGGGATAAATGTAGAAATCATGGTGAGAAGGTGCATTGGTATGACCTTATATGGTTTCCCTCTCATGTGCCAGATGGTCATTTTACTATGTGGTCACTTGTATATGGGAAGCTTATAACTAGGAATAGATTGTCCTTGTTTATAGATGTCCCTTCTGCGGATTGTGTTATGCAATGCTAGTCTGAGTCGTGATCATCGATTCTTTGCTTGTCCTTATTCTCAGCAAGTTTGTGTGTGAGCACGCGCGCACGGTGGGGCAGGGTTAAGAAGAAGATTGATTTGGTTTTGATGCAAAGTGTAAATTGGTTTGAGATTGTCAATTGGGCTGCTAAAAAATGGAGGAAGAAATTGCCTAGTAATTCTCTAAAGCTTTGAGTGTTGATGCTTTATAACGGAAGATTTTCTACCCAATTTGGTGGAACATCTCCAACTGTGATTGGCTTCTAGCTTATGTTTTTATTTTTTTCCATTCCTGTGTTTTATTTTGATATTTTATTTTTCTTAGTCTTTTTCCGAGGGATCGTTTTCAACCTTTTTGCTGATGTCTAAAGCAAGTAATTCAGTAGCAGGATGCTCTTCATGTGGCACTTCAGTTGGTTCTTCCACAACCACTGGCTTTGGGGGTGATTCCACCACAGCCTCTTTGGATACTGTAATGATTGCATCACTTTTTCTCTCTGAAGTGTCTGTATCGTGTACAGCGATGACATCAGCAGTAGATGAAGTCGGGATTTTTCTCCGACTGTCCTGTGGCTTGTCAGTTACCGCTTCTGATTTGTCAGAAACCGCCGGTGAAGACACAAAATTTTTCCTTAAATTGCGTTTGATCCGCTCAAGCTCATTCTGAGGTTGTTCTTGCACTGATTCTGGTTGTTGAATCAAAGGCTTCCTGAACCTGGGTTTTTCATGATCGGAGGACTTTGATAGGCTACTATCACCATTGGTTGTCGAAAACTTCCGAAAAGTTCTCTTTGTCCTTCTTGCTTCATTCTGCACATTAGCCTGTTTTCTTTGCACCTTACCATCAAGAATACGCTTTGGTCGAGCAAGGGGTTCCCAGAAGCGGGATGATGACCAACGATCAAGCCAGCTCCAAGCTGAATTTGGTTCAACAGTATCATACTGGAGGCTCAGAGGCATAGCAGTAGGTGATGAAGAAAGAATCTAGAATATGAAACCAAATAACTTATTAGCACTTCACACCCAGGATTAGAAAGCCTAACCTTGCGACCACGAACCACTGCCTGAAACTTCCCAATTTCTCCCATGCAGCGCAAAGTGACAAGAGCTTGCCTCCTGACCAAATGCCCACGAATAAGCGCCTGGAGCCTTATGATACCCTTGAGTGCCCGGAATGCCCGGCGAGCCTTCAATTATTTTTAAGCCAAGTTAAATACTCTCATCCCAAAAGATATACATAAAAAGAAATATCGACATAATAGATTATTTACAGTAATAGAGTTTGACCTTTGACGGCAAATAGTGACTACAATTGTAAAGGTGAAATGAAAATGAAAATAAAACCAAAGAAATGATTATCAGAATTCGATAATATAGTAATTATAATAACAACAACAACAACAACAGTAGCAGCAGCAGCAGCAATAATAATAGGAATAATAATAAACACTAATTGTTGTCCCTATTACTTCATAAACATCAAAACAGAATGTTACCAAGTATCCCCTGAAAGTTGCTTGTGCCTTGGTAGCAACTTGCTCTTGCTTAATAATCTCAGCACTGGTTGCTGTATTCAACCCCAATACTGCAACACTATTTTTAGGCAATGCATGTGCATCACATGGTAAGGAGGTTGTTGCAACATTCTCTATTTCTGTTTTCTCTCCACTTCTATTAGCAAAACGATTTTGAGGTGATGGATCTAAGTATCCTACTAGAATTGAAGCAAAGTCTCCAAATGGTGCTTTCGAAGCAATGGATGTCTTCCCATTAGCATCCTTCAAACAAGACAATGATTGAAAACAGAAAATGTTGCAAACAATATTCAGTTTCCCATAAAGCATGAGATGCCAATTGCTGAATTTATTCAAAGAAACTTGCGACCAATAAGATAAGATATTTCCAAATGGTCTTTATTCAATAATCATTAATCAATAAGCAGCTCAGTGACCATGAACACACAACAAATGCTGAAGATTACTTGAAACAATCCTCCAATGCCAGAACTGAACTAAAACTGGATATAGTCTTGTGCAGTTTGATACTATACACATGCATGAAGCCGAACCACAAACATCAAGAAAATTAAATGGTAACTACGTAACTTATAGCAGAAGGAAACAATTCTTACTTTAGAGAAACCAGATTTGGAAGATTTCTTCCCAAATAGTACATTCTTGATCCATTTTCCTGGAGATTTCCCCATTGCCGCTGACAGGTTAGAAGTTAGAACCTGAATCAATTCCCTACATCTTTCCAAAATAAGTCTTTATAAGATACCTATACACATTTATTGTTTGTGCGAGGCTGAGCTCAAAAAAAATAACAATTGTACAGGCTATCTGAATTTTCGCATATGATCCACAATACATAACAGTGAGAAGCTAAATATCCATAGAAAAGGCCTAATAATGAACCATCGCCACCAGCCACCCAAACAAAAAGAAGGACGGAGTCTTTCTCCTAATAAGTAGAATCTATATAAAACGTTTACAACAATGAACACAGAAAAAAATATTATGCAAATAGTTGTGATGTAGGATGGAGAACAACACATTAAGTTCCCAGTTTTTGAGGCTTGGGAATATCAGTCTTCACACAGTCATACTCCTATTTTCAGAATGATCATTTTCAAAACTTAACTAGCATACAAACTGGAAGAACTTTAAAACACAAATTGGAGTACATTTCATCATTCTCATCCCAAAAGATATACATAAAAAAGAAATACCAACATAATAGATTGTTTACAGTAATAGAGTTTGACGGCAAATGGATGTGACTACAATTATAAAGGTGAAATGAAAATGCAACAAAAAAAAAATGATAACCAGAATTAGATAAAATAATAACAGTAATTATAATAACAAGAACGCCAATAATAATAATAATAATAATAATAATAATAATAAATATTTTTTTAAAAAAAAAAAAAAAACTAATTATTATCCCTATTACTTCATAAACACCAAAAGTGCAGAATGTTACTAAGTAGCCCCTGAAAGCTGCTTAGTAATCTCAGCATTGGTTGCTGTATTCAACCTCATTACTGCAACACTATTTTCGGGCAATGCATGTGCATCACACGGTAAGGAGGTTGTTGCGACATTCTCTATTTCTGTTTTCTCTCCACTTCTATTAGCAAAATGATTTTGAGGTGATGGATCTGAGTATCCTGGTGGAATTGAAGCAAAGTCTCCAGATGGTACTTTTGAAGCAATGGATGTCTTCCCATTAGCATCCTTCAAACAAGACAATGATTGAAAACAGAAAATGTTGCAAATACTATTCAGTTTCCCAATGAGAACATTAACTCAATTCACTTGGAAGAACACATTATTATGGACTGGGAAGGAATAAAAGGATGGCTTGGACATTGATTAAATCAACATTGGTGGCTAGATTTAATTATCTCCTTACAGTTTTTCAACCTTGATCTTGTTGCAACAATGGCCATCCCACTTGTTTTCTAACCATGCTCGAGACATTTTACCCGAAGTAAGCATAATATTTATCTTTTCTGGTTTATTTAATCAGTTATTATAAATAGTCTATTCCTTGATTAGTGATCTCTTCATGCTTTTCACAAGAATATAATGTGCAAGAAAGTAAGTTCGATGGAAAAATATTAAAAGGACATTGCACTAAATAATTATTGTATACTTTTTTATTAGCACTAAAGTGCTTATACAATTCTATAACACTTATATATATGTATGTGTGAGTGCATGTGGGTGTGCGCGCACTTATTTTCAACAGGAGGAATGTTCAACGGAACCTTATTTGATTATCGAAGTTAACCGAGCTAAATGTAAAGTCCCACTCCTTTCTCCCTTAGCTTCCATAGAGAAACTGCGGTAAAAGGTCTTGCTACAGGAATTTTACGAGCAAGAAATTCTTGAGACACCCGTTGCATTGTTGGCCTCAACTTTGGTTTAGGACATAGGCATTCAAATGCCAACGTAGCAACCAAAACGATATCCCCTGCCACTGATTGGTTTGCTAGAGGTGGAAGCCTTGGGTCTAGTAAATCATTTAACGTTATGTTATGAGCAGCTGGGGAAGATAACAAGGACAATATATCTCCTGGATGCTTTCCCATTATTGTCTCCAGTGCCACTACCTCAAAGCTATAGACATCGCATTTTTCTGTCACGACCATAGTATAGGCAAGCTCTTCACACAAAATGAAGATGGTTAGAAACTGTAACTTATTAAACTTCATAATAACAAAAACTAATTATTATGTAGATAAACAAGTTTAAAAAAATACAATCTAATTTACCTGGAGCTATATATCCGTAAGTGCCTGTAAGTACTGTTCGGTTAGAGGTATCAAGGTGGAGCAGCCTAGCAATGTCAAAGTCTTTGATAATATCTTGATATGCGATTTTTCCATCGAAGTTCAATATTGAGCACATATTGCCATTCCTTGTGAATTTTTTTGCGTCGTTTGTAACAACTTTAGCTTTACGCCAACGGAAGAACATGTATCCAAGTTCTAAAAGTACGAGAAGCCCAATAATTGGGAGGAGAATTGCGAGGAAATGTACCTTTCTTCGGTTTTTATGGGGCTTTGGACAATTCACGTAGCAGTTTCCAGAGCAATCATCGATACCGTCTGGGCACACCTCGCAAAATGTCGCTGAAACTATTGCCGCAAAGATCAAAGGTGGTGAGACTCGTAAAACTACCAATTTGGCTTGAAATGCTTCCACTTAATAAATTGTAAGAGAGGTCAAGGTGTTCTAATTGAGTGAGGTTACCCAAAGATGGAGGTAGTTTACCAGTAAGGCGATTGGTAGAGAGAGAAAGATACCTGAGATTCATAAGACTACCAATTTGGGTCTAGTACTATTCAAAAGCCCAATACTATTTTGTTTGATGAAGTAAATGGCCTAACATTAGGCTGCAAACTGTCTTCGGCTTCAAATTTTATTTATGTAATTTCTTTGGATGTTACAAAGACAAATTTATGAATTTCATTCATTTATGAAATAAAAAAATAAAAAGAATTTCTAAATTCCCTCAAAACACATTAATTTTAAATTCTTTCAAGAAATAATTTGTTAATTTTTGTTAGTTTCTCATCCACTTCACTTCAAGCTTTTACCTAGTATTCATCATTACTTGTCACCGAAGTTGTTCGTTGTTGCTTGTCGAAAATCGCCGGTTGCCGCTGTTCATCGCCGAATATCGCCAGTAGCCGTTATTAAAATTATATTTATTAAAATAAGCATTAAAATTATATTATTAATTTTTTAAATAAAAATTATATTATTAAATATATTTTGATATTTTTTTATTACTAATTTTTAATAGATTTTAAAATTCTACATATAAATACTAATTTTTATAAACAAATGAATTATGAAATTATGATCAAATTCTTCATCTAAAAAAATTACCCAAATAATTTTTTTATAAATGATGAGATTTTAAAATTCAAAATCTTAAAATTTCATCATTTACAAATTCCATAGATTCCCTTTTACCCAAACGCAACCTTAGTAGTGATTCCCCAGCTTATGGTTTGTTCCTGATTTCTGAAATTCATTCTTCAGCTCATATAGAAAATCTTACATAGTTTGATATAGAAAATTTTAACCATCAATTTAGTTGGTCGATATCAATGTTATCTATTCCAACTCACTAAATAAATGATTGTTTAGCCAAAATTTAAATTCAAAGTTGGAGTATATTTCCAATTTTTATTAGCCAACACACTTTTCATGAGCCAAAGTATTATTTTAAGTAATGCAATTACCTATTTGAGTTGGAGTTACTCTTAATTTGTGATTTATTCAACCAATATGTTGCAACATTGAAGTTTAAAAAGGATTAGTAGGAATCCAATGGGCCTAACTCACTCTTAAAAGACGTTTTTAAAAGAGGAGAATTACCCCTAGACTTATATATAATTTAGGATTAGGTAACACAAGCAATACAGGATTAATTAATACATTTGCTCAGCTTTTATGTCTTGCGTATGCATCTATCTTGGCTGATACTTTGTCAGATGGTGCATGAATGGGTGATTCTTATTTTTAGGAACCCATATTTGATATTTGATTGCATTACTATTACTTCCCTATATTTTGTTAATTTATTCAGTAGTGCCCTTGATATTTTGTAATTCGTATTAAATTTCTTAATCTAGATATTACAAATTTTAGACTTTTAACCCGTCAATATTACATAAAATTAAGAAATTATACATATTAGGAATCCTAAATGTTTTTTTTTTTTTTTTTTTTTCATTTCGATATTGAACAATTTTCGTTTCCCCCTCAATTCTTGATTTTTTTTTTTTGGAAATAGGTCTAACTTTGTTAAATAGATGGAGGGATTTCGGATTCTAATTTTTTCAAAAGATTAAATTAGATAATTATAGTTTGACAGTAAATTTGCTTCTTTCATAGTATTATTTAAATATTTTGATAAAAAGTGAAAAATCATTCTCGAAGGAGTAATTTTTTTTTATTTTTTTTTAATATATAATATTTGTGTCTATTTTTAATAAATTTCTGGCTCCTCAACCGACGTGGGGTGTAGCATTTTCTCTTACCCAATGTTTGTCGCCCGGAATTGAAGGATTGGAATTGGAATTAGTAAGATTTACATGCATTTGTTTCCAATTCCAAGGCTTCATGTTTTGAGGTACCGAAGGATATGGTAGACAGCATCCAGGTGTGATGTACGTGGTGAGTGCATAAATTGGCTCACAACACTGACAACATACGTAAGAGTTGGCCTTGTATTAGTCAAATAGATGAGGCCTCCCACAAGTCGCTGATATACTGATGGATCTGATAATAATTCTCCCGAGTCTGTTGTTAACTTAAGGTTCAAATCCATGGGAGTGGAGGCTGGTCTACATCCAAGCATCCCAGTGTCTTGAAGAAGATCAAGAGCGTATTTTCGCTAGGATAGAGAGATACATTTCCGAGACCGAGTAACCTCAATACCGAGAAAGTAGCGGAGATAACCCAAATCCTTGATGTCAAAAATCTGTCCGAGATCTTTCTTTACCTGTTGAATATCAGGTACGTCGTCTCCTGTGATAATAATATCATCCACATAGACTGAGATAAAGATATATCGTCCTTGGTGTTGGCGACGGATGAAGCAAGTATGATCTGAGTGACACTGGATAAACCCCATAGTGAGGATGGTTTTGCTGAATCGACGGAACCATGCACGAGGAGACTGCTTAAGTCCATAGAGGGATTTTCGGAGTCGGCAAACTTTACCTAAATACTCCCCCTGAGGCCGAAATCCCGATGGAGGCTTCATATAGATAGTCTCAATCAGGACACCACTAAGAAATGCATTCTTGACATCCAACTGGTGCAGAGGCCAAGAATGAGATGCAGCAAACGAAATAAGAAATCGAACAATTGTCAATTTAGCAACAGGGGCAAAGGTGGCACCGAAGTCTTTGCCCGGGATTTGTGTGTAGCCCTTAGCAACAAGTCGTGTTTTGAACCGATCAATCGATCCATCAGCCAGATATTTGACACTGAAGACCCACTTACAACCAACCGGCCTCTCACTAATCGGCAAGTCAACCAAGTCCCATGTCTAATTCTGCTGTAGGGCATCCATCTCTGCTTGCATAGCGGTAACCCACTTTGGATTCTGGAGGGCCTCATGAACGGAGGGAGGAATGACAATCGAATCAATTTGTCCAAGAAAAGAGACATATTGATCTGAGAGATCCTGAAAAGACAAATACTTAGAAATCGGATGATTAGTAGAACATGAAAGAAGGTAGCGCGATGGTGGGCGACTTTCCCGAGTCGGGTAACGACGGGGAATAGTGTAAGATCCTGATTTTTGATATACGCATAATTGGAGTCGCATTTGAATACACTTGAAAAGAACAGGATAGATGATATTATTTATCATTTAATTTAAATATCTTGGGGGTCAATTAGAAATTTTAAGTATATTAAAATCTTGATTTGGACTTAAATGATTTCAAATTCTTAATTGGGGGGAGATTTATGTAATTACAATTAAATTAATATATATATATATATATATATATATATATATATCTATTTGATAGAGATCAAAATCAAAAAAAAAAAAAAAAAAAGGTGGGAGAGAGAGAGGTAAATGAGGTATGGGGCTTAGCCTCTTTTCAACACACACACACACACACACACATATATATATATATATATACACACATATAATCATATATATTCACATTCTCGGGAAGGATCGAGAAGCAATCAAAGAAGAAAAACGGAGGAGAGAGAGATGAGGTTGTTCCGGCAGTGTGTGTTTGGTCGGTCCGTCAGTTCGTCGACGGTAGGAGTTGCGTTGTGGGGTGGGTTGCGTTGATAGTTCCGTTCGTCCGGTGGTCGGTGATTGTTGCGGTTGTCGACGGAGTGTGTGACTTTGTGTGTTTTGTATGGGTTTCGTTTGTGCGTATTGTGTATGTTGCGGTATGTGTATTTGAGCGTTGGTTGTGTGTGTGCTGCTGCTATTGCGGGGTGTGTGTGTGTGTGTGTGTGTGTGTGTGTGTGTGTGTGTGTGCAGGCGATGGTGGTCGTCGGCGTTGGCCGGAGAGTTAGAGAGAGAGACGGTGGGTTCGGCTTTATATATGTTGATCGGTGTGGGTATTTGATCAGGTTGTGTGTGTTCTTTCAGTCGTCGGTTGTGGGGGCTTCGCCGTCAGTTAGTTTAGTTTGGCCGGCGGTAAGTGGAAGTTAGAGAGAGAGTGCTTGTCGTCGGTGGCGGTGGTGCCATGTATGTGTGAGTGTGGTGGATTTGGTCAGTGAGTCGATCGTTTGGTCCGGCAGTGGGAGCAGGTGATCGGTGGTGAGAGGTTGTCGTCGGCAGTGGAGTTGGCGGCTAAAAACAAAACAGAGAAGGAAACAGAAACGGGAGGAAGAAGCGCAGAAAAGAAGAAGAAGAAGAAAGAAAGAAAGAAAAAAAAAAAAAAAAAAGAGAAATTACGCAAACCACCCCAAATAAAATCAAAACTCAATCTTGCGACCAACGGGAAAGTCGGAAGAGGTAGAATTCTGAATTTATTTAATATATGTATGTAATTGTCTAAATGTGAAATACGTGTTATTATTATCGGTGAAATTAGTGTTATTCCTTCGCATAAATAAATTCGATATAGTAAACTGTAACGGAGCAATATTAGTTAAATAGTAGGATTTCATAATAAAACGTGGGGAATAGGAAATTACGAAAATTAAGGTTGCATGGCATGATTAAGTTGTTTTTACATAAAATATTAATTTAGGCCATGTCACTATTAGGTTCGCAGGCACCGGAGAACCGGTAAAGAATAGGCGGTCAAAGTCTTCGAAAATAGATAATCAGGTGAGTGTACTGTCTTTTTGCCAAACTATTTTTATATCTATATATGATACAAAATGGTTGTGTTTAAAATTAGATGCTTTTAAAAAAAATGAAGTGGATCAAGCAGGTTTTGGGTGAGTTGGTAAAAAAAAAATTCGTCGGACTTGGTGGTTTTAAAAGAGAACGGAAAATATCATTTTTTCTAAAAATGCATGGTTTTCTAAAAATAAAGGGGAAAAATAGTTTCGTTGAAATTAGACGGTTTTCAAACAAAGGTGAAAAATATGATTTTCGGATTAAATCAGTTTTGGAGATAGATGTTAATATTATTGATTTGTAGTTTGATGAGTTATTGTTGTTTAGGTGGAGATGAGTTATTGTTATTGTGGTGAGGTGGAGATTGGTGGTGGATATTCACCCGCTTGGCATAGTCCAGCGGAGCGGTGTTTCACTCGTCTGGCATAGTCCTGCGGAGTGTTGTTTCATCCGTCTGGCATAGTCCAGCAGAGCGTTGTTTCACCCATCTGGCACAGTCCAGCGGAGCGTTGTTATATCCTACTAGGAAGGCATATCCTACGGGATACGGTACCGTTGCAACTCCCGATTGTGAGGTTAAAACGATCACATGGCTAGCCGAGGTGTGGTGTGATGTGGTGTCGTATGCGGTGTTTTGTCTTATTTGGAGTTTTGTCATATATGGTGATGTGGTGTGTTATTATATCGTTTTGGTATTTTATCATATTATTTTATGCTGATGGTTTGGATGGATTTCATATTTGATATATATATTGATGATGATTCTAAATGGTAGGAAGAAGGAGTTTTTCTCGTAGTATATGATTTTTATACTACTATTCAAAATGTGTTTGTTTATATGCATTTAGCTTGATCCATTTAAATGTTGTATTATTTAGAATGTATTATTATCTTAAAAATATTTTTACTAGGAAGGCAGTATACTCGCAGGTGAAACGGCTAGGAATCGGTCCCCTACTAGCATTAGGTAGAGTTATGTGATGGAGTTATATGAGAGTTTTGAGATGAGCTGTCAGAGGCGAACCTATAAAAGGTTCATGGATAAATATATTATGTGAGGAAAAATTGATGGGATGGGTGTGTCCCCATATTAGAGGATTGTATATCTAAATATATGTATATTGTCGTTCATTAGTTGATAAGATGTTGGTGATGTCATGTTGTCGTCACGCCGGCCCCGAGATGACGGGTGTCTGGGATGGGGTGTGACAAATAGGGTCAGAGATAATGGGAGAGGGAGATATACCTGAGTCCGAAGAAGATGTCAGCAGGGGATGTGAGACACGTGGAAGTCGAGAATAGACTCGTAAGGGGGCGGGTGAGGAGTCAGGTGGTGGGTGTAATATGGGCGGGGAAGATATATCTAAGACAGAGATAGGACGCGGAAGTGGGATATGATCCTCGGTAGTGGCTGCCTCAATATGTGGAGAAGGTACAGTACCGAAAAAGTAGGGTACAGTCTTGAGGAACGTAACATCAAGAGAGTGGTAAGTACGATGGGTAACTGGATTGTAGCACCTATATTCTTTGGACATGGTAGAATAGCCGAGAAAGATACACCGAATAGATTTATCATCTAACTTGGTCCGAGTGGGGCTTCGATTTTGGACAAAACATATACAATCAAAGACACGAAGTAAGATAGGAAACAAAGTGCGAGTGGGGTGCAATATATGAAGAGGGGTTTTACCTGTAAGGACACGACTCGGGGTGCGATTAATGAGATAGGCAGCAGTAAGAACTGTCATGTGCTAGAAAGATTTGGGAACATTCATCCCTCGTAAAAGACAACGAACGACAGACATGAGGTGACGGTTCTTACGTTCCGCCACACCATTTTGTTCAGGGATGTAGGGACAGGTAAGTTGTTGAAGGATACATTGCTTACTAAGCTCAGCTCGAAAGTCATCAGATAAGTATTCTCGCCCGTTATCAGACCGGATATTGCACACGACTGTTTTGTACTGGATTTTTATCATTTGAAGAAAGTGAGTAAAGTGAGTATAAACCTCTGATTTATGTTTCATCAGATAAACCCAAGTACATCGACTATAATCATCTATGAAAGTGACATAATAACGGTGTTTGGAAACAGCGATGATAGGAGAAGGCCCTCAAATATCAGAGTGGATAAGATCAAAGGCTTGGGATGCACGGTGCATGTGAGGAATATAAGAAGTGCGTGTGTGTTTAGACAATTCACAGACCACACATTGAAATTTAAAGTCATGGCAAGCTTTCCTTAGAGAGGGAAACAACCAATATAAATACTGAAAATTCGCATGTCCTAGACGGGCATGCCACAGGTTTAAATTTTTTAACAAACAGATAGAAGGATAAAAAACAGGTAAGGTAGAGGCGTGTGCATACTAGAAAGTGGTACGGGTGGAGATGGAGGATTCCCAAAGTAATAAAGACCATCGTGTTCATATCCCCAGCCAAGAATCTTCCTCGAAGTCAAGTCCTGCAAGAAGCAACTGTCATGTAAGAAAACAACGGCACAGTTAAGATTCTTAGCAAGGCGACTAACAGATAGAAGATTATAGGCAAATTTAGGGACATAGTAAACAGATGAAGGGTAATATCGGAGGATAAACATGCATCACCTTGACAACAAATAGAGATAAAGGTACCATCTGCAATGCACACAGATTGATTAACAGGCGAGACAGGGGAAGTAAAGGTAGAAAGGTCACCTGTCATGTGATTGTTGGCCCCAGAATCCAAAATCCAACTGGGATGATCAGACTTACCATGAAGCGCAGTCGGGGTACCTGAGGCAAGAACAGCCGTGGGGCTTGAAGACAATGCCAAATTGATGAACTAAGCCTGAAGCGGGGCAATTTGGGCCTGAATTTGGGAAAGATCTAGGTGAGCAGATGGTGGATCTACCGAACCGAGAACGATATTTTCTTTTCCGGATGCCATGGCTACAAGACTGTAACAGTGACACAACAGACAAAGGCTGTTGAAAAGCCAACTTGGTTCCGGAGAAAAGTTCAGCAACTACGATTGTCGTTGACGTTCAAAGAAGTTATATGATTGAATAGACTTATTGATCGGCCGACTGGCTTGCAAATTAGAAAGACAAAGCTTGAAGAAGCAGAGAAAGAGTCATGTTGACTTCATCGTGGTCAATACATACCCACGGTCAAGCTATTCCCTTAGAACGAAGGAGCCGAAGATGGAGAAAGACACTTCCGTCACTGAAGGAAGGGATGAGGACCAGCATTGAAGGAATTCTACTGGTGTAGGAGCAAAATCATCCCCATATTATTCTTCTGCAAAGTGGAAGAACCTGCAGCAAACTTCCTGGTGGCCGATTGACGCCTGGCGAAAAATGCAATCGAAGGTTTGAAGAGAAAACTATCCAGCAAACTGGTGGTTCGATGGTGTAGGGTTTTCGCGAGTTCTTGGTTCGCGATGGAGCAACGGTGACGGCTAGGGTTTCGCAGGTATGGGTTGTCGTCGACAGCGGCGGCAGCTAGGGTTCGCGATCTTGGTTCGCGGTCGGACAATAGCGGCGGTGTGGTGGTTCGTGACTTTGGTGGTGGTTCACAATGGCTATGGTTAGAGTTTGCGATTTTGGATTCGCTATTTTGGGTTCGCGATTTTGGATTCACGATTTTGGGTTCGCGGCTGTGTGTTGGTTCGCGACGACTAGGGTTAGGATTAGGGTGCGATTTGCGACGGCTAGGGTTTCGATCGTGGTAGTGGTTCGCGGCTATGTGGTTCGTGGGTGCTTAGGGTTTGCTGTGGCGGCGGTTTGGTGGTGGCTGAGCAAAGGTTTTGGTAGTTTGGTGGTGGTCTGGCGATGGTTAGGGCTGGTGGCAGTGGCGGGTTTCGAAAAACTTAGCTCTCGATACCATAAAGGATATAGGGTTAGAGAAGAATAATATTTTGTATATATTGATTCATACAAAAATGAGTTCTATATCTCCAATTCTATAGCCGTAGGAGTAGGCTAAATTAAGAAATATATCACCCGAGTAATAAGTTAATAATGCCTTACAATCAAGATACCATAAATAACAAAATATATAAATAACCTATTTCAACAAGGCTTTTGAATGATTTTATTTCTCCTGTGGCAGGCTGAAGTAAATTATCTTGGTGAACTTCTTCACCCTAATTTGGTCAAATTAATTGGTTATTGCATATAGGACGACCAAAGGCTGCTTGTTTACGAGTTTATGCCTCGTGGAAGCTTGGAGAATCACCTTTTCAGAAGTATGCTCTAACTTATGTTTTCTCTATATCTATTTTATATCATTTTTTTAATTTTATTTTTGGAAGTAAGAATTTTATTACCAAATATTGCTTTGGTTTTTCATTAGTGATCATGTCTACCGTCTATGTAGCAAGGTCGTTGCCTCTTCCTTGCTCAATTAGAATGAAAATTGCACTTGGTGCTGCAAATCCTTTACCCGAACACAGACATGTAAGGTAAGGGTATGTTTGTTCGGATGGAAAATAGTGTGGATGAAAAAATAAAAAATAAGGCAAAAAATGAAAAAAAATAAATTATATGTTTGATAAAATATAAAAAATGGAATGAAAAAGAAAAAGGAACCAAAAAAAGACTACTTTTCTTTCTCTTTTTTTCCTCTCAAATTTGGGATGCAAATGAAGAAAAAATTATTGAAATTTGAAAAAAAAATATCAAAATTACAATTGTATCTTTAATGATAGATTTTTTAAATTTATTTTTATAATATATGAGAATAAAATAGTAAATTATATTAAAATAAATTATTTTTTCTCTTTTCATTTTCGTTTCTAACCAAATAACAGTAAGATTTTTTTTTTTTTTTTTTTTACAATAGATAAAAATATTATCTTCCTATTTTTTTTTTCCCTTTCCCATTCTTCTAACCAAATATACTCTAAAACTTAAGCATAAACTTCCCATTACACTTGCTAACTCTCTTCGGCTTCAATAAATCAATTTTTAAGTGGTTAAGGGATTTCACAAATTCAATTTAAGAAAAAAAATTTGGGGTATCATAAAGAAAAATTTAGGGTTAATTACACTTTATCCTCTACAGTTATGCCGTTTTGTGCTTATCATCCGGTGATATTTTTTTCATCACTTATCCCCCTGCACTTGTGGATTAAAATGCAATGGTTAAGTTTTCCGATAACTCGAACGGTCAGTGGCAAAAATCAACAAAAATCAGTTAGTTTGTGTTAAATGACATTTATATCCTTAAAATATTTTTGTAAGGACTGTTTTTAAATATTCAATAACTAAAGGGACTATTGTGTATTTTTTCTTTTATTTCATCTCCTACCCCACACCGTCTCCGGCTACTTAACCCCCACCCCTGCTCTATCTCCGGCAACCCACCCCCCACCCCTGCTCCATCTCCTGCGAAACCACCCAACCCCCATCCCTGCGAGAGGTAGAATCGATGGAGAAGAATGGGGAAATTCTTGGTTCCGGACGGGGACGGTGAAGATTTCCTCGTCGCAGCCGCGGGAGGAGGAGAGAAATTTCAGGGTGTAGACGACGTAGGTAGCGAAGACAATTAGGTTTATCACCATAAGCTTCGTCATAGCCCTGTTCTGCGATCCCGTCGCTGGAAAACTCGCCGCCAGTCCCACGTCACCACTCCTTCGAGGCCTTCCGTTCTCACATCTCCGCCCATCAATGATTATCGAAGACCCACTTCGATCTTTCCTCTTTGAAATACCCCTCTCTCTCTCTCTCACACACACACACATCAAGAACCTGCAACTCTGCAAGAACACTCGATTAACAACATAGAGCTCTGAATTCTCAACTCGAACCCTCCGAATCCATCACGTATCGATTTTGCTATAACTCCGATTTTGTAACTCCTCTCTCTCTCTCCCTCCCTCTCTCTTTCTGTTTATGTATATAATTCTGTAATATAATAAGTGAATCTAACTATGTATCTATTTAATTGCCGGTAATAATTTTGTTCTGGTCAAAGGGCGAGCCGGGGCTCTTCTCCGGGAGAAAATGGTGGAGGCGGCATCGGAAAAGTTCGTGGTGGTGGTCGATGAGACGAAATTGGTGTCCGGGCTTGGAGGGAGTGGACTGGCGATGCTGGTGGAGGTGGTTCAGTTTTTCAATTTTTTTTTAACAGATCAAAAATTGCTCTGGAATAAAATGAAACATCAATGAGCTTACACCGGAAATTTTTACCAGTTACTACAGAGGAGGTGTCGGTGAGGTTGGCATAGTGGAGCTTCATCCTGGCCTTGTGGGGGTTGTGGGTACCGGAAGATACAAACCCAGATGATAGAGAGAGAAATATAAGGGGAGAGAGAGAGAGAGAGGAGATTTATTTTGTTTGAGAGAGAGACGGTGGATGGTTGAGGGTGGCCCGCGTGGTAGATGGTGGCCGGCGGCGAATGAGGTTGGCCTCCTTTGTCTAAACTTGCTGTGGATGGGAAGAGGTTGGGGGGGGGGGGGGGGGGGGACTAAAAAATACACTTTGACTCTTTAGTTTTTAAAAGATTTGCAAATAGGTTCCTTTGAATTAGTTAGAATAAAATGACGAAATTATCCTTGATTTCAAAGTAAAATAATACAATTACCCTTCATTCTGTTAAATTTTAACTGTTGCACTTTAGTCTACAAACACAGGGAAGTAAGTGATGAACAAAATACCACATGAAGACAAAATACAAAATGGTCTAACTACAGGGGGATAAAGTGTAATTAATCCAAAAATTTATGAAATGCAAATGAGAATAAGATGAATTTACAAATCTTTTTAAAATATATGTTATTTTTAATCATTTTAAGAGAGAATTTGTTATTTTTTCAATTTTTCATCCATTTCACTTCAAGCTTCTACCTGGTACCCATCCTTACTTTTCGTCAAGGCGGTTCGTCGCTGCTCGCCGAAGATCGTTAATTATCGATGTTCCTGACCGAAGATCGCCAGTTGCCGCTATTAAAATTATATAACTAAAATAAATATTAAAAAATTATCTACTAAATAAAAATTATATTGTTAGATAAATTCTCATATTTTTTATTATTAATATTTATTAGATTTCAAAATTCTACATACAAATGTTTGTCCAAACAAAGAAATGATGTAATTACACATTCAATTTATTTATTTAAAAAAATTAACTAAACAAAGAATTTGTAAATGATGAAATTTTAAAATTCAGAATTTTAAAATTACATTATTTACAAATTCCACGGATTCCCTTGCCCAAACACAACCTTAGTAGCGATTCCCCATAGAGCCATCTGTTAGAAATAATTATCAATCTTAATATTTTTTTTTAATCCCAAATCATCATGTCATATTATCAAAAATTCCATAATACATAAGCGAGCGTACCTGAGTCTATGGCGAATAGTAGTTAAGTTCTATGTCGGTTGCATCAATATAAAAATATTAAAAAATAATATAATATCATGGTCGTGTTCATAATCAGTTACATTTGGTCCATAAGAATAACAAAGTTAATGTTTAATTAAAAATGTAAGTAAATCTCAAAAAATAACATTAATGCGTGTGCATAATATTTTGGTCAAGAAAGCATAAATATGAATAAGCATCTAGTATCCGACACGCGGATACAACAAATTTTAAGAAATCAAGATATGAGTACGGTTGAGATATGTCTATATATATATATATATATATATATATTATTTTTAATTATTGCTCATATCAGTGGATGATGCAATGAATTGCCTTGATTCGCCCAAGCTAATTCTGAGGTTGTTCTTGCACTGATTCTAGTGTTGAAACCTTTCGGAAAGCTCTCTTTGGCCTTCCTGCTTCATTTTGCACATAGAATGTTTTCTTTGTGCCTTACCATCAAGCATACGCTTTGGCCGAGGAGGGGGTCCAGAAGCGGGTTGATTAGAGATGTCAGTGGCTCAGTTTCGATCCGATTTCATATAAAAAATCAAAATTAAACCCATTAGAAATATATCAAACGAAAACCGCGACCAAAATCGCTTTTTTTTTTTTAAACGGTTTTTAAACCAACCATTTAAAGTTATACAAAATCAAAACTAAATCGCGAAACCACGAAACCATTTAACATTTTTCAATTTTATAAAAACAAAAAACATAACCAAAAACACAAAATTGCTGACCGTAATATTTTATATATAAATAAAAACATAACTAAAATCTAAAATATAAATCTACAAAGCAAAATCACCACCATAAAATAATTATAATTAAAGTTTCTAATTAGTAACCCATATTAAAGCAATTGAGAAACAACTATGAAATTCATTACTTAGAAATGAAATCCTAAATCACTTTAACATATAATTTGGGGTGTAAATAAATAAATAACAAACAGGACATATATTAGGGTTAATTATAAATACTTATATTAAAAATAGCTGTTATCTAGTAATAAAATATATCTAAAATTAGTTTCACTGTTTCGCAGTTTCTATTATAAAATCAAAATCACTACGGTTGCTAATGACAACATTAATTCAATTGAAAGCTTACCATGTCTGTACAAGATTGAAGTAATTATTATAATATAGAGGGTGATAAACCATCTCTTCAACGTCTTAGCGAAAAAGACTGCCTACTACTGCTTTTTTACAAAGAGATACA
>JAENRU010000262.1:0-20980 GCA_016647705.1 Eucommia ulmoides
AGACTATGGTTCAGCATAACCAAATTTTCATCTAAAATCACTTATAAATTTTTTAAATTTTATCCGATTAAAATAAATTTAAAATTTAAACGACAAAAAGTGTGATAAATCCACAACAATATATATATATATATATATATAATTTTTCCAAAAAAAAATACTTGAAACGCACCTCTTGTGTTTCTTCGCCGGCGTAAACACCTCAATTCTCGAAACAACATCCGATGGCGACTGGTATCCGATAGACGAGCAAGGAGGCAATCCTCGATCCGACGATCGGACATACCTCGTAACAATCCCGTCCTTCCCGTTTCTCCCGATGGAATCAAAGAAGAAAACATGCGGGGTGTCACAGGAGTCGCCGGAGAGGGGCCGCGTGTTGAAAATGTAGTACGGCTTCTGCGCTTCGAGCCATGGCTTAAACGTCTCTAGGGGTATCTTAAGAAAACTCCGGGGAATGACTTTCTCGTACAAATGAACAGAATATCCCCACGAAACGGAGAAAGACCAGTTGCTTTGCCGGTGGTAGCAGACCGTTTGTTGCAGCAGACGAGACTGATCGGCTTCACCGGCTTTCATCAGGTGGTTCAAGGATTGTGCTCTCTCCTTGTTGGGGAAGATGGGTTCGATGGCGTCGAAGTGGTGGAGAGAGAGTACCGGAAATTGTGGATGCGCCGACAGGAAACCGGATATGTCGCCGCGGAGATCGATCTACAATAATTAATCGGTGAATAGTCTTCAATAACGGATGCAATATGTTGTTAGTCCATTTACAGCATAAATTTTGATTTAATCTCTTAATTTGATTTTTATTTGTGTATGCATAACTTAGTTATGCATGTTCTTACGCCTGTATAATATTAGTTACATGTACCTGTGTAATATTACTTACAATTACAAATTACATGTAATTATATTATATTTATTTGTATAATAATTATTACATCTAATAAATATTTATATATAAGTTGAATATATAGAATTTTATATATAAGTTGAATATATAGAAGAGTGCAACGCAAGTGTTTTTAAAAATTACACATAACTCCCCTATACTTGTAATTAAGTGAGAAACTAACAAAATCTAAGTAAACTTAACAAAAATAAGTCTCATGTTTCCAAAAACGCAAATAATATTTTTAAATAAAATGTGATTGGACAAAAATGCCCCTTTTTTTTTTTAAGGTTTACAATAGTATTTATATAATAAAACAAAACAAATAATTTACTTTAATAAAATATATTCATCTACAAGACATTAATGCATTCATTTAAATTTATATTAACAAATTGACATTATACAATAAATTTTATTTCTCCGCTTTCTTGACATTTATTATACTATTGGATTTCTTTCCTTGTTGGGTTTGCGTCAGTGTAGATAAGCTTAGATGTAACCAGACAAAACCTAAGGGTTGCATCAGTAGAAATTAAAGAACAATTATTTTTGCTCTAAAAGCTTATGTAGCTTTCAAAGCATGGCTACAGTAAAGAGGCATTCGGAAGCGACTAGTTGCTTCTAGAAGGCCGACATCCATTCAAATAAGGAATCATTCTACCTCCCTCTCGACCAGAGCTATCGACCCCAAAACGGAATGGATTTGGTTGCTTTAGCCCAATAGTAGCGAGGTACATGAGATGCCAGAAATCATGCACGTCTCCATGATTCAGAATAGAGGGCAAATAAGTCTTTCTCATTTTTCCAATAGAATGTTAATTTTGCACTTTGTTAGGAGTAGGTTTAAAAAGTATAATGAAGTAAAATGCAATTAAGGCAATTAATCCTATTTCAAAGAAGTGTTCAATGATTCAAAATACCATTTTTACCCTTCATTGAAAAAATAGCTTAGCCGCCCCCCATTAGACTTCTTCAAACTTATGATAATAAAATAGTTGAATTCCACTATTTTATCAATAAGTTAAACAAAAAAGAACAAGTAACATTTATAGTTGGAGCATATTCCAACCTAGAGAGATTAAAATTGCATTTTAAGCCCCTGAAAGTTTGAAACTTTCTCAATCACTACGCAAGAACCACCATTTTTAAGAATAAAAAAAATTACACTTTCGAACGCTTAGATTTGACCGTATTTTTATCTTGTTAGTTAATTTTAATCCGTCGCACTTTAAACCCTATATATGTTTTACAACGTTTTTTTCAAAATTGTTGTTCCGTGTAGTTTTTCCTGTTGAATTTGATGGGAAATAGTCATTGACTTGACCAAATTTAAAGAAAAAATAGGTGATTCAATTTTTATTTTTATTTTTTTTAATTTGATTTGATTTACATATTTTATCCTTAAAAATATATATATTATAAAAAAATTAATTTACCTATTTTACCGTCAAATTTGGTTATGTGCATTGCACGTGATCATTTTTCACCCAATTTAACCCCAAAAAAATAAATTGACAGGAGGACAATTTTAGAAACGTTCTCAAACATACTTGGTTTGAAATGCGACGGATTAAAGATAACCGACAATAAAAATATGATCAAATTTAAAGGGTCAAAAGTGTAAATGAGAGAGAGAGTAAATACCTGATGAATGCCCCTGTTGAAGTAAACGGAACTCCAAGATCAGCAATACAAGTCATGGTGATCAGGTCTGCGCTTCTCAAATAAGGATACCTCCTAAAACAGTTCTCCAAATCTTTCGCCATGGCTTTCACCAAAGGATAACTCAAAGCAAACCCAGCTCCTCCAAACCCCATATCAAACGAATAATAAACACCAGACAAAATCGCCTCCGACTGCCCGCCGATATAAACAAACTTGTTATGATCATACCCAGACAAAACCCGAACCCAATTCTCCACGAAGAACAACGAGTCATCGTCCCCCATAACGTACCACCTCACCCCCTCCCTGTCGTGATCCCTGTACAACTCCATTATCGCATTCACCATCCTCACCATGATCGGGCGCGACATGTTTTGTTTCCTCCAGAAGGGCTCTGATATCGTCTGATACCCTGTAAGGAGGAGAAGATTTCGGCCATGGGAGGAGTTCCGGTGAAGGGGGTTTCGTCTAAGTAGAGAATGCCCCGGGTTCTGTTCGGCCTCCACCATGACTCCGTGTAAGCTTTTCTGTGTTTCCAGGCCTCGTTCGACCCGAGGAGACCGAACACGAGGTGGGTTATGTTAGTCGGAGTATCGGTTGAATTCAGAAGACGGAATTCTTCGTTTTCATCATCGTGAAATGAAGGCATCCATGGTTCGGGTTTTGAAGGGGAGAAGAACAACTTGAAGGAAACAATTTGAGGTGCTGAAAGGAAAATACAGAGAAAATAGAGGGCGAAACCTGAAATTAGAATTGTTTTGCAGAGTGTGCCAAGAACAGAGGTGGATTTTTCATTGTATTCAAGGTTTTGATGGGTGGAAATGGCGGAATTGGGAGCAGAAAATAGAGATCGCATTTGGTGGGATAGAGTAGAACAGATTGAATTAAACCAGAAGCAAAAGTTTTTTTTTTTTATATAGATGATCATCCATTACCTAAATTAGGTTAGTATGACTTAATTAGGTTTAGTATGACTTAATTAGGTTCTCCATTTGAACTAAATTGTAACTTTTATGTATCAATTGGTTCGTTGAACCTTCAACAAAAATAATTTCGGACCAAAGGAAAATTACTTATTTATCAGAGATAATTCTAAACTGTTGTAATGCGTCTATTCATTCGCATGTACTGGATTGAGCCGTTGATCAGTGATTAATGTAACGACCTGGTTTTCCAGAATCGTCACGCAATTTCTCCTCTTGGAGAATTAACACTAAAGTTGATTGACCAAAATTTCATTCTGTGAAATCTGATAAATTTTAAAATGCGTCGGCGACAAGTATAAATTCAACTATTACAATTTAATTAGAAATTCAGCTGAAATTCTTGTCATCGCATTATTTTTAAATACACAAATAAATTATTGGCGCCGGTCAATTTAATACTAACGTTTAAATTTGTAATTTAATATACAATTATAATTATCGGTTTAAATTTTACAATACGATGACAATAAAATAATAATTTACAAATACAATTCAGTTATAATTATCGACTAAAATCGAATAGTCAATATATTATGTGATAAATTTGAGAATTTTTATAATGCGACGACGATAAGTAAACAATAATTCGTTTTATAAAAATATTTAATTTACAATGCGGCGAGGATAATTATAATTATCGAATTTATAAATTCCAATTCCAATTCCAATATAATTCTCCAACAGTAACCAAGTTCGCCTTTTCAATTTGGAAGGAAATCAAAAACCATCCCAAAGGTATTCATGGTTATTATAAATGTTAACCCATTACAAATATTAACGCTTATATTAATTTTATTACAAATTAAATGGTAATTCAAAATAAAATTTCATGGGTAGTTCCACTTTCACCGGTCTTGCAATCAAAACTGTGGGATCATGAATCAACGCTCAGTAGAACTCCAATCCCTCTCATACGTGCATTTAATTAATGCGACAAATAAAACACGTTAACATGATTTTCACATAATTTTAATATAATCATAATTATTTAACAGTTAAAATTCAACGACAATAATAACATAAATCACATAATAGAAAAATTAAATATATGTATTAAAGAGTTAGAAATTCTACCTGAAATCTGAACCGGAATCGGAAACCAAAATCCGAACTGAAATCGGACCACTAAAAACACTCAAAACCTATTATAAATAAATAAATAACTATAATTGTTTTGAGATGAAAAAGAGAGGTTTGTTTTTATTATTATTATTATTATTATTATTATTTTTTTTTATTTTTTTTAATTCATGACCAACCGTATGCTCCCTGATCCTTATCCGTTTCTCTATCCCTAAGCCCGTCTGCTCCCCGATCCTTCTCCCTTTCTCTATCTCTAAGTAATATGTTGTTGTCACTAATATTATTTATTATTATATTATCTCAACACATCACTAATATTATTATTATTATTATTATTATTATATTATCTCAACACAAGCAACATGCCACACCACTTGCACTTATCTATATAATAAATCAGCTCATTTACATCCAGGGCCGTTGGATGTCTCTGGATATTCGTAACCGTTAGATGTCTTTTGATATATACAACATCTATATATAATCTATATCTATAATATAATATACACAATATACACACATATAGATAAGAGAAAAGACAAGAGAAAATGGCAGAGAGCCTAAGCAGTCCAGTCGCCTCCCTACTCTGATAGACACATACACAATATACACACAATATACAAAAGGCAGAGAGCCTTACTGTCAATTTATCAAAAAAAAAAAAAAGGCAGAGATCCTTACCGTCAAGCAGTCGCCGTCGCCTCCCTACTCTGATAGACCTGTAGCTGTCGTCCGCCGCTTCTCCGTGCCCTAATCCGAGTGCTCTTCTTCTTCTTCGTCGCCTCCCTAATCTTCGTAACCGTGTCGTTCCTCACCATCATCTCCCTCACTGTGCCTATCGAATTAGATTTCTGTTTGTCGTACCCTAATCTGTGCCTATCGAATCCTCTCTGCCCTAATGGAATCGCTCCTCGCATCTATAAAACCCTCGCAAGGTAGCATTTGGTTTTGGTCTCGGTTTCTGTTTCAGTCAAGGGCTTGGACGGTGAAGATAGCTTCATCATCTCCTCGCAAGGTAGCATTCTGTTTTTGTTCCTGTTTTTTGTTTCTGTTCATGTTCTGTTCATGTTCTGTGGTTTTGGTTTCGGTTTCTGTTTCAGTCAAGGGCTTGGACGGTGAAGGTAGCTTCATCATCTCCTCGCAAGGTAGCATTCTGTTTTTGTTCCTGTTTTTTGTTTCTGTTCATGTTCTGTTTGGTTTCTATTCATGTTCTGTTCATGTTCTGTGTTCATTGTGTTCATTGTTTATGTTCATGTTTCTGTTTATGAATTGTTTCTGTTTTTTTGTTTCTGTTCATGTTTTGGTTTAGTGTTTTTGTTTGTTGTTTATGCTTAGTGTTTAGTGTTTGCTTAGGTTTTTTTCCTGAAATTTATTCTATTTTTTTTCTGTTTAACGTTTGTTCTTGAAAACTTGAAATGAAAATTTATTTATTTTTTCACTTTCCTATATGGTTTTGTTCCCAGAAAACTTGAAATGGAAATCTAGGAACAGTTCTTTACTGTTCCCAGTGTTTTGCTTTTTTCTTTCTCATATTTTTGTTCATTTCCACCATGTTTAGGAACAAAAACACTAAAACAGAATTTATAAATCAGAACATAAACTAATTTGGATTGTGTTTATTGTGTTCATGTTCTGTGTTCATTGTTTTGGTTTCGGTTTCTGTTTCAGTCAAGGGCTTGGACGGTGAAGATAGCTTCATCATCTCCTCGCAAGGTAGCATTCTGTTTTTGTTCCTGTTTTTTGTTTCTGTTCATGTTCTGTTTGGTTTCTGTTCATGTTCTGTGTTCATTGTATTCATGTTCTGTGTTCATTGTTTATGTTCTGTTTAACGTTTGTTCTTGAAAACTTGAAATGGTTTTGTTCCCAGAAAACTTGATATGGAAATCTAGGAACAGAAACACTAAAACAAAATTTATAAATTAGAACAGAAACTAATTTGGTTGTTTTCGTTTTTTCTCTCTATTCAAAGTTTTCTGGGAGCAGAAACAGTTAACACTAACCAAATGCGTCACCTAAATACAACAATTTGATCGTAACGCTCCTCGCAAGGTAGCATTTGGTTTCGGTTTCTGTTTCTGTTTCTGTTTATGAATTGTCTCTGTTTTTTGTTTCTGTTCATGTTTTGGTTAGTGTTTTTGTTTGTTGTTTATGTTTAGTGTATAGTGTTTAGTGTTTAGTGTTTGCTTAGGTTTTTTTTCCTGAAATTTATTCTATTTTTTCACTTGCCTATATGGTTTTGTTCCCAGAAAACTTGAAATGGAAATCTAGGAACAGTTCTTTACTGTTCCCAGTGTTTTGCTTTTTTCTTCCCCATATTTTTGTTCATTTCCATCATGTTTAGGAACAGAAACACTAAAACAAAAATTTTCTCTCTATTAAAGTTTTCTGGGAGTAGAAACAGTTAACACTAACCAAATGCGTCACCTAAATACAAACAATTTGATCTCAACGCTCCTCGCAAGGTAGCATTTGGTTTCGGTTTCTGTTTCTATTTCTGTTTCTGTTTATGAATTGTTTTTGTTTCTGTTTCAGTCAAGGGCTTGGACGGTGAAGGTTGCCGACGGTCGTATTTGGATGGTCGTCAGCCGCCCAAAGCTTCATCATCTCCATTCATAGGTACTCTCCTATCTCTATTCATTTGTTTCTATTTTTGTTCCTGTTTTTTTTGTTTCTGTTCATGTTCTGTTTGGTTGCAACAAGGTTTTTTGAAAAAAAAAACCTTTTGATGTGTTATTTTTTGGTTCCTGAAATTTGTTTGTTTTTTTTTTTTTTTCTTTCTGTTTAGCATTTGTTAAGTGTTTTTTTTTTTTTTTTTGGTTCCTGAAATTTTCCTATATGGTTTTGTTTCCAGAAAACTTGAAATGGAAATCTAGGAACAGTTCTTTACTGTTCCCAGTGTTTTGCTTTTTAAAATCTGACAGCAACACTAAAACATAGGCTTCAGGTGGCGTTTGGTTAGTTTTTCCCCCCCTTAATTCTTAGAACGAAAATTGAAAAATAAAAATAAAAAATGTTTTATTTTATATCTTAGATTTTCACCATATTTAGGAACAGAAACACTAAAACAGAATTTATAAATCAGAACAGAAACAAAGTTTTCTAGGAGCAGAAACAGTTAACACTAACCAAATGCGTCACCTAAATACAAACAATTTGATCTCAACGCTCCTCGCAAGGTAGCATTTGGTTTCGGTTTCTGTTTCTATTTCTGTTTATGAATTGTTTCTGTTTTTGTTTCCTGTTTCTGTTTCTGTTCCTACTGTTTCTGTTTTTGTTTCTGTTTTTTGTTTCTGTTCATGTTTGATAATGACCATTGTTTCTTTTCATTTATAAGAACAAAAACAAGAAACATGTTTGGTTGCGGCATTTGTTCTTCTTCTTTTTTTCCTTTAAATGTATGGTGGTCGGTGGGTGGTGGTGGCCAACGGGATAACGGTGGTCAGCGGGTGGTGATGGTGGTGGTGAAAATTGGAAAATAAAAAATAAAAAATGTTTTATTTTATATCTCAGATTTTCACCTTGTTTAGGAACAGAAACACTAAAACAGAATTTATAAATCATAACAGAAACATAACAGAAACAAAGTTTTCTGGGAGCAAAAACAGTTAACACTAACCAAATGCGTCACCTAAATACAAACAATTTGATCTCAACGCTCCTCGCAAGGTAGCATTTGGTTTCGGTTTCTGTTTCTGTTTATGAATTGTTTTTGTTTCTGTTTCCTGTTTCTGTTTCTGTTTCTGTTCCTGCTGTTTCTGTTTTTGTTCCTGTTTTTTGTTTCTGTTCATGTTTGATAATGACCATTGTTTCTTTTCATTTATAAGAACAAAAACAAGAAACCTGTTTGATTGCGGCATTTGTTCTTTTTTTTTTTTCCTTTAAATGTATGGTGGTCGGTGGGTGGTGGTGGCCAACGGGATGACCGTGGTCAGCGGGTGGTGATGGTGGTGGTGAAAATTGAAAAATAAAAAATAAAAAATATTTTATTTTATATCTCAGATTTTCACCATGTTTAGGAACAGAAACACTAAAACAGAATTTATAAATCAGAACAGAAACAGAACAGAAACAAAGTTTTCTGGGAGCAGAAACAGTTAACACTAACCAAATGCGTCACCTAATTACAAACAATTTGATCTCAACGCTCCTCGCATGGTAGCATTTGGTTTCGGTTTCTGTTTCTATTTCTATTTATGAATTGTTTTTGTTTCTGTTTCCTGTTTCTGTTTCTGTTCCTGCTGTTTCTATTTTTGTTTCTGTTCATGTTTGATAATGACCATTGTTTCTTTTCATTTATAAGAACAAAACAAGAAATCTGTTTGGTTGCGACATTTGTTCTTTTTTTTTTTTTCCTTTAAATGTATGGTGGTCGGTGGGTGGTGGTGGCCAACGGGATGACGGTGGTCAGCGGGTGGTGATGGTGGTGGTGAAAATTGGAAAATAAAAAATATTTTATTTTATATCTCAGATTTTCACCATGTTTAGGAACAGAAACACTAAAACAGAATTTATAAATCATAACAGAAACAGAACAGAAACAAAGTTTTCTGGGAACAGAACAAAGTTTTCTGGGAGAAGAAACAGTTCACACTAACCAAATGCGTCACCGAAATACAAGCAATTTGATCTCAACACTCCTCACAAGGTAGCATTTGGTTTCGGTTTCTGTTTCTGTTTATGAATTGTTTTTGTTTTTGTTTCATGTTTCTGTTTCTGTTTCTGTTCCTGCTGTTTCTGTTTTTGTTCCTGTTTTTTGTTTCTGTTCATGTTTGATAATGACCGTTGTTTCTTTTCATTTATAAGAACAAAAACAAGAAACCTGTTTGGTTGCGACATTTGTTCTTTTTTTTTTCCTTTAAATGTATGGTGGTCGGTGGGTGGTGGTGGCCAACGGGATGACGGTGGTCAACGGGTGGTAATGGTGGTGGTGATAGTGATCGACGGGATGGTATGAGAATAATTTTGTAGGAGCAAAGAGGAATCAACATTTTTTTGTTTCTCCGATTCTCAAGTAATTCAAGAAATAATCCCAAATAACTATTAAACGTGTTTATGTACATTAAACCCAAATGGGGCCTATAACATCAGGGGGCCTATAACATCAGGGGGGGTAAACAAGAATCAGGGAACACAAACAATAACCAAATGGGGCCTATAACATCAGGGGGGTAAACTAAGACTGTGCCCAAACATTAGGGGTGCAAAGTATGATTTAGCCACATAAAAACGTGCAAATTAGATGACCAAAAGTGCAATTTACCCTAAAAACTATATCCAAAACTGACAAAAAGCTACTTTCAAATTACACCTTAATCAGACCATTACAAGATTGAACACCAAACAATGACCAATTCCTGTTTCTGTTCCGTTCGCTGTTTCGGTTCCTGTTCCTGTTTTCTGTTTCTGTTTCTTGTTTCTGTTTCTGTTCCTGCTGTTTTTGTTTTTGTTCCTCTTTTTTTGTTTCTGTTCATGTTCTGTTTGGTTGCAACAAGGTTTTTTGAAGAAAAAAAAAACCTTTCAATGTGTTATAGGTAAGAACGCATTCAATTCGCAAAGTGCGTTAGAACATTAACAAGACACCAAAAGCTGCTGACGTTATTTTGATTTAGCTCACCAGGTTCGTTGCTTTGTTCACATTCAGTTTCAGTTCAGTCATCCATTGTGTTCATTTATGTTTCAATTTAGTGTTTCTATTTTTGTTTAGTGTTTTTGTTTGTTGTTTCTGTTTAGCGTTTGGTTTTTCTTAGAACAGAAACGCTTAAAAAGAAATAGGGAACACTATAGAAACATATTATTTTTTGGTTCCTAAAATTTGTTCTATTTTTTTTTTCTGTTTAGCATTTGTTAAGTGTTTTAGTTTAGTTTCTTCTTAGAACATAAACACTCTATGAAGAGAATTAGTAAACTGTGTTCATTGTGTTCTTAATTTATGTTTCAATTTAGTGTTTCTATTTTTCGAACAAAAACTGTGATTATTATATGTGAGGATTTAAAAAAAAAAACTGTGTTCCTGTTGTTTCTGTTCCGTTCGCTGTTTCGGTTCCTGTTCCTGTTTTCTGTTTTTGTTTCCTGTTTCTGTTTCTGTTCCTGCTGTTTTTGTTTTTGTTCCTGTTTTTTGTTTCTGTTCATGTTCTGTTTGGTTGCAACAAGGTTTTTTGAAGAAGAAAAAAACTTTCGATGTGTTATAGGTAAGAACGCATTCAATTCGCAAAGTGCGTTATAACAGAAACGCTTAAAAAGAAATAGGGAACACTATCGAAACAAATTATTTTTTGGTTCCTGAAATTTGTTCTATTTTTTTTTTCCCGGTTTAGCATTTGTTAAGTGTTTTAGTTTAGTTTCTTCTTAGAACATAAACACTCTATGAAGAGAATTAGTAAACTGTGTTCATTGTGTTCTTAATTTATGTTTCAATTTAGTGTTTCTATTTTGGTTTAGTGTTTTTGTTTGTTGTTTATGTTTAGTGTTTACTTAGGTTTTTTCTTAGAACAGAAACGCTTAAAAAGAAATAGGGAACACTATCGAAACATATTATTTTTTGGTTCCTGAAATTTGTTCTATTTTTTTTTTCCTGTTTAGCATTTGTTAAGTGTTTTAGTTTAGTTTCTTCTTAGAACATAAACACTCTATGAAGAGAATTAGTAAACTGTGTTCATTGTGTTCTTAATTTATGTTTCAATTTAGTGTTTCTATTTTGGTTTAGTGTTTTTGTTTGTTGTTTATGTTTAGTGTTTGCTTAGGTTTTTTCTTAGAACAGAAACGCTTAAAAAGAAATAGGGAACACTATCGAAACATATTATTTTTTGGTTCCTGAAATTTGTTCTATTTTTTTTTTCCTGTTTATCATTTGTTAAGTATTTTAGTTTAGTTTCTTCTTAGAACATAAACACTCTATGAAGAGAATTAGTAAACTGTGGTCATTGTGTTCTTAATTTATGTTTCAATTTAGTGTTTCTATTTTGGTTTAGTGTTTTTGTTTGTTGTTTATGTTTAGTGTTTGCTTAGGTTTTTTCTTAAAACAGAAACGCTTAAAAAGAAATAGGGAACACTATCGAGACATATTATTTTTTGGTTCCTGAAATTTATTCTATTTTTTTTCTGTTTAACGTTTGTTAAGTGTTTTAGTTTAGTGTTTGCCTTATGTGTTATTTATGTCCTTCAATCTCAGGCAATATGGTACGACCCACTATCGTATTGAGAATGAGTACTAGGTTAAAGTTGCGTAAGGAAAAACAATTCTTTTACGAGAAACTTTATTTACAAAGTTGTCCCGTTAGAGAATAAGGGATGAATAAAATTTCAAGTGCTAGAATTTTGCAGAATTATAGGTACAAAATTAGTGAGAGAGACATAATGAACCAAATTGTTGATGGTTTACCATCAAATTGGGATGTGGCGACAAAGAATATATTTGAAAATCATCGGCCTCTTACTGCCTTTGAATTTGTACAATTTTTAGAAGAGGCTGAACGAGATGTACATCCATTATGGAGAGAATTTGAAAGAGGAAAAATGAATGAAAAAGAGAGTGTTAGAATGCATGTACTTAGAAAAGAGCGCATGTACTACCACCTAAGACGTAAGGGTTTTCAACCAAATTGGGCAGTGTTGGTGTATGTAATAGTGCGTACTCTACCGAAATCTTGGCCTAGAGTTAGAGTTCATAGAGCCTTAAAGAAAGAACTCTTAGACCTAAGAGCATTAGGAACTTTGTTAGAGAGCATCGAGGACGACCAGATTGGCTTAAAGGCACTGGAGAAATACGAGGTTCAGTTACAAATTGGTAGCCAAAGTAATGAAGTTATGCCGTAAACTGTTTTTTAAGGTATAAATAATTTTTAATGTAATTTGTATTCTTGATATACATTTTGTATATTTTATATCTAATATATTTTTTTTCTTTCTTTTCCTTTTGTAGGGTTACCACGTCAAGTCTTTTTTTTCTCTTCGGTTGTTGAAAATATATTTTGAATGTATTTTGTATTCATGATATACATTTTGTATTTTGTAATGTGATTGATTGTTTTACTTTGTTATATTTAACAAAAGTTGTCTTAATGTGATGGATTTAATATTATATATGCTTTTGTCTTTATTCTTCTCTTGCTTTTGTTAATCGTTAATTAATATGTAAATCTTACAATTTATTTTTTAAGCTCATAATATAATTTTAGTTTATCATTTATTTTGCATTGAATTTTTATTTTTATTTTTTCAAGGAAAAAAAATTGGCAATGGATGACAAGTCAAATAAAAATTCTACTTCAAATAGTAGAGGGAAAGAGAAAGTGTGCTTTACCTCAAATGTTACGAAAAGTGAAAAGGGGAACATCAGTAGCAATGTGGTATGTGTCTAATTAGTAAGGTTAATTATTTTTTAGTTTTAATTATCACTGTTTTATCATTCAACAATAATCACATATTTAATCTATTAAACGTATTAAATAATTATAACTATTTGTGTCCATATTAGGTTTATACTTAAATTTTGAAAAAACCTTAACCTGAAAATAAACATGATAAGAACATATTTAGCTGTGATTTCAAATGTATAGTTATTTATCTAATCTGATTTTGTATTTATACTCTTGCCTTTGTGGTGATATTAAATTATCTGTATTCTTATTTATATCGTAATTTATTACATGTTATTTATGGTTTCATTTAGTACTAATTTTAGTTCGTACTCTGTCACACTGTCCTCTACTGTTCTTTTTCATTTATTCGATCTAGAAAATTAAATATTCAACCTCATGTTATCTCTAGGTATTCAACGATAACGTCATATCAAAATCTGCTCTATCCCAACGAATGCAAAGGGAACGAGAGAGGTTTAGTCGTCCGATTCTAGAATGTCAAGAAGGTGGAAGATCCCGCACAGGTAACATTGCCAGAACATCTAGCACAAACGATATGTCAAGACATTCTGTGGCTCAACTAGAATGAAGAGAACGGGAGAGAGCTGATCGGGAGATATGTGATAGCCCTATGGAAGGAGGTCAGTCGTTTGTGTCCACAACACCTAACAGTCGCTCAACGGGGGTTGAACAAACAATTATACCTTCTGAATATATAACATTCAACAAGAATGATGTATCGAAACGGGCTCTAGCTCAACGAGAATGAAGAGAACGGGAAAGAGTTGATCGAGAGCGGTGTGATCGCTTCAATAAAGATAATCGTAAATGCCTGGAAGGAGGTCAACCATTTTTTGGAGAATCATTAGAGCCTACGCCGAAGCGAAGAATGGTTACAACAGTCTCTGTGTCATCATCAAGCACAAGTCAATATACCCCTATAATTCTCAGTGATCAAGTTTCTTCTCCAGTAATGGAAAACGAAATGGATTCTACTTTTGAGGCTAATTTGACATCCCCACCAAATCTTATTGAAATGTTTGTGTCTACAATACCCAACAGTCGCTCAACGTTGGACGTTGAGCAAATAATTACACTTCCTAAATGTATAGCACCCAACAACAACGGCATATCGAAACGTATTCTAGCTCAACGAGAACGAAGAGAACGAGAGAGATCCGGTCAACAAAATATTCAGAATAGTCAACATTTAGAAATGAATAGAAGACTACTTGAAGAATCATCTCAGCCTCTACTACAACAGAGAATGATTATACAATCATGTGGGCCATCGGTGATTACGAGTCCATGTACCCCTGGAATTGTGGACCTCTTTAGGGATCGCACTACTCCATCGTCCATGGCTAATCAAATGAATTCTATTGTTGAACCAAATTTGCCTTTTCCACGTAATCTTACTGAAACATTGTTACCGTAACTCCGAATGAATGCTCAACGCCTGAAGTTGAGGAACCAATTGTATTGCCTTGTATAAGGTATTATACTAATCCATTATTTATGTTATTAAGTATTAAATGTTTAAAAGTGTTTGATGTGTAAAATTTAATATTTTCCAACTATAGGTCAGCTTCAACAAATCAACACCTTGCCGAGAATCAAGATATTGAACATGCAGGAAATTCATCTATTGACGATGGGATGGTTACAAATTTGATTCCTCATTCTCTTGGTATAATTGACGATGCATGCCCTTCTGCGTGCGGTAACCAAGAAGCTTTTGTTTCCACGAACCTTAATGAAAGCTCGACCGTAGTAGTTGAAGAAACAAATCTACCTTCTGGGAGTAGATGGTGAGTTTCTTTTTTATCTTATTCATCTAATTAAATACGGCATTCACAAATATGTTGTTAGAATCTACATAATAATTTTGTTATTTATCAAATGTAGGCCGCCAAATACTACCAATGATAAGTTTTACGATAATCAAGATATTGACGAGTTGAACAATCCAACTGCCGACCGTGATGTTCATACAAGTGAAAATCGACACTCGCTTGGTAGAATGAATGTCATGTGCCCTCATTATTCTGCGTTACACTGGATGGATGAGAGATTAACAAGATCATCCGAACGACGTCCTCTCTTTGGTACATGTTGCTTACAAGGGAAAGTTAGGCTTCCATTACTTCTCACACCTTCTCTGCAAATTAAAGCGTTATATAATGGTAATGATGATAGATCAAATCATTCCGACGTTATGCTAGAGAGTACAATGCAAGCAATGCTTTTACAAGCCTCGGTGCCAACTTGGATATAAGGCTGCTTTCCGGAAGAGGCCCAACAACGTTTACTATACATGGAGAGTGTGTCATCGGACAGGAACATTAATCCCAGAACCGGGACAAGATGCCATTTATTCTCAGTTGTACATCTACGATCCTGATTTCGCTTTTGGCGTGAGAAGACGTAGAAATCCTCATTTGAGAACAGATGTTTTGCAAACTATTCAAGATACATTGTTGCAACATAATGCATTCGTAGATAAATTTTGTCAAGTGTTTGCGATTTTAAATCAATTGGATTTGGAACAACAAACGTTGCTTGCTTTTCTTCACTACACAGCATCTACCGATCGTCGGCGATATAATTTACCGACACTGATGACGTGGCCGTCATATTACCGAGGGATGGAACCGAAACTAGCGCGATGAGAGATATTGTTATACATTTAAGGGGGGAAATGAACTAATAAAAATCAATGAATGCCATCCTGCTTATCTACCATTACATTACGTTTTGTTGTTCCCTTTTGGTGAGCTTGGATGGGAGCTTGAATTTAGACAGTGGGATGTGATTCACGGTCGACACACAAATGCTCGACTAACTCAAATGCAATTTTATAGCTACTGTATTTTTGAAAGGCCGACAGAGTATTCGACAATTCTAAGGGGAGGAAAATTATTTCAAGAGTTCTTGGTAGATGCTTGGGCTGCGACCGAGCAAAATAGGTTGAATTACTTTAGGCAACATCAACCAAATCTTCGTAGTGAACTCTATCAAAGTCTTACTGATGTGGCATTAGATGGGATGGAACCTAATCAAATAGGCCAACGAATGATTTTGCCATCATCTTTTACTGGTAGTCCAAGACATATGTTTGAAATCTTCCAAGATTCAATGGCCATAATCCGGTACCATCATCACCCTGATGTGTTTCTTACCATGACTGCGAATCCAACTTGGACAGAAATCACTGAAATTTTATTGCCTCATCAACAACCAACTGACCGTCCAGACTTAATTGCTCGCGTTTTCGAGTTAAAAGAATTGCTCTAATGAAAGAGATTGAAAGCACTCGAGTATTTGGAAAAAAAGTTGCCCATGTTTTTACAATTGAGTACTAGAAAAGAGGTCTGCCGCACATGCACTTATTGATATTTCTTGATAATCAAAATAAAATTCGAATGTGCGACCAAGTAGACAGAATAGTTTGTGCTGAATTTCCAGATCCAAATGAAGAGCCAGAACTTTTCGAGACTATAAAAAAATGCATGGTTCACGGACCATGTGGTGCTCGAAATTGTCAAGCCCCGTGCATGGAGAACGGCAGATGCACTAAGAGGTATCTATGAGATTTCGCGGAGTATACAACGATGGATTCAGATGGATATCCCATTTACCGTCATCATGATAATGGCAAAGTTTATACCGTGAGGGGGGCAACAAGTTGATAATAAAGACGTCGTCCCATACAATCCGTACTTTTCCAAGATGTTCGACTGTTATATTAATGTTGAAGTATGCGCTGGGATTAGGTGCGTCAAATATATCCACAAGTATATCTATAAAGGAGGTGATATGACGACATTGATTTTAGGAATGATGGATGAGATCAAGCAATATCTTGATGCAAGATACATTGGACCCCCTTGAGGCAGCCTGGCGATTGTTGAGTTTTTCTTTGCACGATGAAAATCCAACAGTTGTTCAATTGGCGCTCCATTTGCCTGGAATGCATCAGGTTGTCTTCAATCCTACTGAAACAATACAGTCTATCATTTCTCGAGCTCAGTCACAAAAGTTGACTCTAACAGAATTTTTTTCATATTGTGATGCACATGCTTCTGCACGTGTGTATATTTACAAGAGTTTCCCCAGCATTTTGTTTGGAATAAAACTGAATATTTTGGAAGCCACGACAGAGGGGATTTGCCATCGGCAGAATGTATTTTGCGCCTCCCAATTCGGTGTGAACGATTTTATCTGCGTCTACTATGACTGTAGTTAAAGGGCCGCAATCGTTTAGGTGTCTACGCATTGTAAACAATGTTGAACATGCGACGTTCAAAGCCGCATGTGTAGCAAGAAGGCTATTGGAAGATGATAATGAATGATTACAATGTCTTCAAGAAGCGTCTATTATAAGTACGGGATATCAACTGAGAAGATTATTTTGTGTCATTCTTACACAATGCTCCCCTTTAATCCATGTGAATTGTGGGATCAATTTTGGATGCATATATGTGATGATCTCTCACATAAAGTTCGCACGTTGTTTTCGATACCCGTCCCAAGCGAGCACAGATTAAGACTACGGTCTGTACCTTTTGAATCAATTACTTCAAGAATCGGGCAAGAGCTTAGTAGATTTTCCTTCGATTCCACAACCTGTCCAGAATTGGAATATGGTAGTTGGAAATAGATTGATATGGGAATATCGTCAAATGCAAAGTGAAGCACAACAAAGGAATGTGCAGTGTAATATTGATCGTCTCAATGAAGACCAACGTGTTGCATACGAATCAATCACTTCATCAGTGTTCGGAAATTTAGGAAAAATATTTTTTTTGAATGGTGGTGCTGGTACGGGGAAAAACGTTTCTATATAATACCATAGCAGCAAAATGTCGTAGTAACAGTCATATTGTCATACTGTGGCATCGTCCGGTATTGCATCGCTACTACTTGAAGGAGGTCGAACTGCACATTCCACATTTCGCATCCCTTTAGATATTCTTGATAATTCAATTGTCATTTCAGTAAATAATCGTTGCATGCCGAATTGTTTAGAGAGACAAAGTTATCATTTGGGATGAAACCGATGCAACATAAGTACTGCGTTGAGTCTGTGGATCGCACGCTACGAGATATTTGCAGTAATCCAAATCCATTAGGGGGTATCACGGTCGTTCTTGGAGGAGACTTTCGGCAAACTCTACCTGTTATACCTAAAGGTGTCCGTCAACAAATTGTGGCACCATCGTTGAGACGTTCATACCTTTGGAATGATATACATGTCTTAACTTTGAATTTAAACATGCGCCTCAATAGTAGGAACATTGAAAATGCAGAGTTTTCGAGATATTTACTTCAGGTAATATTTCATTTAAATATATTTTAGCATTTTGTAATAGATTACTTATATATGCTTTGATACTAAATTATTCATTTACATTTATTTTTTCTTTAAATAGGTTGACAGTGATCCGCATGAAATCGTACAATTGCCGTCAACCATACACAAGTGTCGTAATGTGGTTGAACTAATATTTTCAGTTTATCCACATCTAGGCACACCCAGTGTTGTTACCCCTACATTTCTAACTGAACGTTCTATTGTTTCTGCAAGAAATGACGATGTTAGTGCTATTAATTCGACTGCTTTAAATATTTTTCCCGAAGAAATGATCACATATCTGGCCGCAGATAAAATGTCTGAAGATGATGGAGCCGATTGTCAAATTACAAATCGTTATCCTAACGAGTACTTGAATTCCTTAGATCCTCCAGGATTACCTCCGTTCAAATTAGATTTGAAAATTGGATGTCCAGTTATGTTGTTGAGAAATATCGCACCAAGTGATGGACTTTGTAATGGCACACGATAATGGTTGTCAGGTGTTTCTTTACGTGTAATAGAAGCTCGAATATTGACAGGGGATTAAAGCAGAAAATTTGGCGTTCATTCCGAGAATATCCTTGACGCCATCGTCTTCTAAATTTCCTTTTCAAATGACAAGGCGCCAGTTTCCAATTCGTTTGGCGTATGCTATGATGATAAATAATCACAAGGACAATCAGTGAAATTTGTTGGAGTTGATTTGACTACACCGGTTTTTAGTCACGGTCACCTATATGTGGCCTTATCAAGGTGTACATCATTTGATCGATTAAGTGTACTTCTTTCCCGAATATGGATCTCTATCCACGACAAATATTGTTTATCCTGAAGTATTATTGTAACTATAAATTGTTTCTGTTAATGCAACATTTTAAAGTTGAATAATAAAATAAATTGATATAATTGTTCAAATAGATATGTATGTTTTATGCCCGTACCTTCAGGCACGGGTTATACGCTAGTATATATATACCACACCACTTACACTTATATATATATATGGCCCATATGGTTTCTTTCCTAAGGAAGGAAACCATTTGGCTTGATTTATTTACATATTTATTTATTTACGTTGAGGTAGTTTTTAAAATAAGAAAATGTTAATTATATTCTAAAATTCTTAAAAAATATATTTTAAATAACATAATCAGTCCCAAAACTTTTAAAATCAGTTTTGAAATAACCATTTAACTCAAGAAATTAAATATTATTTGTACCATAGATTCGAAAACAACCCCAAAAATTAAACTTTTATATAAAGTAATATTTTCAAAAATATAAAATTTTTGGAGTATTACAATTAAATCCTTAATTTTCTGTAACTAATCTAACCCAAGTGATGTATAAATAACAAAACAATAAATGTTTCAGGTGGTGATGAGTTTTTATCTTGAACACTAAGAGTGATCCTGGAAAAAATGGTTTTGGTGGTTTATTAAGGGACAACATGGGTTCGGCAATTTGGTTTTTATGGTTGTATTGATAGTTGCACAGCTTTAGAAGCGGAGTTCATGGTTTATTATGGGAATCAAGATTTCAGCTGATAGAGATTATCCGAGAGTACAAGTAGAGACAGACTCAGCAGATGCTGTTTCCTTGATCCAAAACCCTTGTCCGGAAAATCATAAATTTAAGGAGCTGATTGAGGAGTGTAGGAGTCTACTCACTAATAATAATTACACTCTCCAATTCATTCCTTGGGAAACTAATAGATGTGCTGATATTCTGGCCAAGAGAGAGCACAGGAAAATTACAATCTTCAGATTCTTGAGACGCCAATTACGGATATGGAAGACATCATTTTTCAAGAGATGGATAAGAGAGTATTCGAATTGTGCCCGGATTGATAATCCTGTGTCTTTCTGTTTTGTTGTTTCTTTTTTTATTTTCATTTCTACCAAAAAAAAAGAAAAATTAAAACCAAAATTTACTATAAAAAAAAATTGTGTCTTTTACTTTTTTTTTTTCTTTTTACAAGAGACAACCTCTTTGGTTGCATTGGATTCTAAAGTAATTTTCTAGAAGAAATATCACACTTGTCTCTATTTATCCATTTTTTCCTTTTTTGTGAATCCAAACAGAGCCTTAAGCAATAACCTCGTCTTCCATGCAAGCTCTGAATTTGACCTTTGCCACTTTCCGACCACTCAAGCTTACCACGTCACAACATTCACTTTTGCCCACCTGTCATAACATAGTTGAACATAAAATTAAAAACGTTCTTAATGATTTTAAACAAAAAATGAATTATAATCATACGTACGTGATCTTCTTTTTTTCAGTTTTTTTTTACGATAAAGTGTGTTTGAACCAATTTACGAATAGCGATCTTAAGAGTACATTGTCTCACATCAACCTGGTACATTCAAGATTAAATTGAAGATTTTAATTTTTGAAGTACTTCTCAGGAGAATCGAACCCTGGTTGACAAAACGAGACACTTCTCCTAACCAACCGGACTAACACTTCTTGGATAACACATAGTGTATATATTTTCGTTATTTCATTATTCTGTTAAATTTAACATAGGATTCATACTCTTTTCTCTTATTCTAGAAATGAATTGTTGTGAGAAAATTTAGCCGAAAACGTTTTAAATTTAATAAAATAATAAAATATCTTCATTCAA
>JAENRU010000162.1:0-42884 GCA_016647705.1 Eucommia ulmoides
GAAATACTTGTCTTTTTTTCTTCACATTTCATCTACAATTCAAAATGAAATAAAATATCGATAATATATTGAAGTGTGTTAGGTTTTTGTTTCGAGATTATAACATAAGTTTTGACAACTTAAAATTGCAAATCCAAAAATTATGAAAATAATAATGTTTTATTAATAACATATAACTTAATATTCAAAACACTTGCTTGGTTTACCTGTATTCCTTAAAATTTTCTTCCTTGAACCTGAAAAAATCGTTTCATTTCCATAAAATGACATAATTTAAACCTCAAATTAAGTTATAGACACGAAAATTATTTTAAAAATCAATATGAAAAATTATTAGCAGTAATTTTGGATATTCAAAACCAAACAAAACAGATAATAGAACATTTGTCCGTAAACAAAATAGAATAGACCAATTGTTCTGTTTAATCCTTAATTTAAATTTAACAACGTCACCACTAAGTAGAGTAATGATTCAACCTCTAATTCAAATCAATAACTCTGTTACAATTTTGGACGACAAACTATCATCTATCATACACTTAACATTTTCTAAGACGACCTTAAGGGCATTTGCTTAGTTGAGATGTTATAAGTGCGAAATCCACATTCCCACAATTGGTTGAGCTCATCTATCAAGCGTTGTAAATACACATCAATCATATTTCTAGGAGCAGTTGGACCTGGTATAAGTAGAGATAATATGAATGAAGTTTGTTTCATGCATAACCAAGACGACAAGTAATAAGGCATTAAAATAACAAGCCAAGTATTGTGCTTTAAGCTCATAGTTTTTATAGGGAGAAAAGTCATCACTTGCCAACCCAAGTGTCACATTACGGGGGTCAGAGGAGAATACGGATACCTTGAATCAAAATTTTCCACGCTACTGAATCTGCAGGGCATGCGTGAAATTTTTTCATAATTGATTCCTAAGTCTTTGATAATTTTGTTGGTATCGTAAAAGGTTTTCGGTAATTTTTCTCCTTCTGGTAGCGCATCTTTAAGCAATTCAAGTGTCATAGTAAATAACTTGTTTCTCCAACCACATAGACAGTTTATATGAAATAGACAAATAACGAAAAAGAGTGCGGTATAATTTTTTGCATCCGGGATATTGCTCCTCGTCTGTCTCGTGAAGCAATTTATAAAATTTCTTAGTTTCATCATAAGGCTCCTCTACAGATCGTGTTGGTTCTCTAATTGACTCATCTCTAACTTCAGATTCATCTTGCTCAGTTCTTCCAAACGCCTCAAATAATAAATCATGAATAACATCATTCCCATCAAAACACCTCCTCAAACGAGCATGATTTGATAAATCAAATTTTGTCAAAGATTCTCCATGGAATACTTACTCCGTGTAACCTTTAAACAAACCATCACATATTAAGTAGTCATTTACAACTTCTCTACTCTTTCTTAAGACATTAACACATTTAATACATGGGCATAATATCTTCCCCTCATTCGATGATTTTTCAAAAGCAAAATGAAAAAGTTGATCCACCCCAGTAATGTATTTATTGCCACACCTGAACTTGTATATTTAATTTTTATCCATTAATGTTACTTACGAATTTAAATGTCTGATACAGTCTATATATCTGTAAAAATAAATAAATAACTTACAGAATATTTATTAATAAATCAAGAAGGAAAGACATTTTAAAGGTCTGGATCAAACAATATTTTCAACTCTTAATCTTTTGTTATATAATATCTCTATAAAACTAACAACCTATCCCAAATATATATTCCCTATCAATTAGTTTGTATATTTATAATTTCATATTTTTACAAGTTTCTTAACATTTTGTCTCTCAAAATACTTGTTTCCTACATCTTTTCAAAAGTTTCTTAACATTTTTAAAAGTTTTTTTTAATATTTTATTTCACAAATGAAATATGTGTACCCTCGATCAATATATTTTAAGCATTCACAAGATAAATATAAACTAATGGCGTGTCATATAGAAGTGTTGATCTTGTATAATAGTTATGGCCAACAACTAGAAAAAAAAAAATGATATGGAAAATAGATTGACAAGCATATCAATTGTACAGACAAAATTTTCCTTTCCTGAATTTATGCAGAGACAAATTGATATAATTTTAATGAAAATAGTTCATCATTGGATATAGCGTAACTATAAAACTCAATATATATAATTGCAAGAAAATATAAAATATTTTTGGAGTTCAATTCCAACTCTCGAGACATTTACTTCAATCAAATTTCTATTAAATAAAGATAAAAACCAATATTTTCAATGGTCAATATTTTTTGCCATAACTAAATTTTGATCTTTCACTAACTATTTAATTTGATTCCTAACAAAACAACTTGGCGGGAAAAAAAAATAGAAAATGTTATTAAAATCTAAAGCTCTAATAAACTAAACAAATGATTAAACAAATAAAAAATAATACTAATAAACTGAATAAATAATTAAACAAACAAATTATAACAGAAATAAGATAAATAAACAATTAAACAAAAATAATAATAATAATAATAATGAAAATAAACTAAATAAACAATTAAACATACAAAAATAATAACAGAAATAAACTAAATAAACAATTAAACGAACAATAACACAGAACATAGCACATACTTGAGAGCTGGAATCTGGAACAGAGCAACGAGCTAGAGGAGCAGCAACAACGAATTAGAGGATGTGTAGCAGTAATGAATTGAAGCAGGAGCAACGAATTGGAGGAGAAGGAGAAGAAGATTCGAAGGAAAATAAGAAGTGGCTTCGAAGAAGGACTCACCTGACCTGCAATGAAGAAGATGCACGATAAAGAAGAAGAAATTGAAGCTCTACAAACAAAAAGCTATGTAATGATGAAGCTCTGTGATGCTGTGGTGTGTGTTTGTGAACAGAACAAAACTGTTTTGTGAACAGAAATGTTATGTTTAGTTCACAGGACAGTTCTGTGAACTATTTTACTCATAAAACTGAAGTATTCTGCTCATAGAACGGAATTCGGTTTTGTTTTTCAAAACTAACAGAATTTCTGGAACAATTTTAAAACAAAAAAGAACATTTTCAGCAACTCTTTATCACTCAATTTTAGAACATTTCTTGAACATTTTCTTATCACCACATGAACACATGCACCCTTATTCTATTTTCCATATAAAAGATGCTTGAGCAGTATATAGTAATGATAAATCTGTATTCATTTGGTTCTTAAAATACTGAACACTAAAATGAAGTGGTTCGCAAATAGTGATACCTCTATTTTCAAACAACATTACAAGAAAAAGATTCAAGAATTGAAAAAGAAAAAAGAGTTCTACAGGCCAATTTTATTTACTAGGGTATGATATGTATTCATGTTATTTACAAATTAATATTTCTCAAACTGCTTTTTTCATATGGCAAAAAGGAATTGAGGAACTAGAGGTAATTGAAGCGGACAAAAAGAAGACCTCTTTTATAACTCTATGGGGGTGTCTTTGGTTACCAAGCATTGTTTGTTCGGACTCAACAATTTAGGAGAAACCTTTCGAAAGGTGATCACAACAGTATTTCATAACATGATTCACAATGAGTTGAATCTTTATGTCATAATATAATCATAAAATAAAGAGAAGTCAAGGACCAATCAGAAATTTGAAAAATATTTTCAGTCGATTAAGAAGGTTCTAGTTGAAATTGGACCCCACAAAGTGTGCGTTAAGAGAGTTATGTCCGGGAAGCTCCTTCGTTTAATAGTAAACCGCAATGCGATCGAGATTGACTAGTCAAGACTAAAGAAAAAATTGAGATTATGCATATTTGTTGCTTTGTGGCAGATATCATAGAATATCCATTTTAATTTGACTTGTCAAATTAACTAACGATTATACATTTAACACTTCTTACATAGAACCTCAAAACATACCGCTCCTATCATGTTAGAACCACGCCATCACCATGATCCAATCAGAATTATACCACATAACAGCTTTTGTTTGAATCATTTTGCCCCTAAAAAATATTTTTACATAGAAAATTATGCAATACGTCTTCTCATGATAAAAAATGCAAGGAAAAATATATTAGCTCAAGCTAAAACTTCATTTTATTAAATAAATTACATATTTGTCATTGCAATAAAATTGCACTTCTTAAGCATTGACCTTTGCACCTCATAGACTTTAACAATTCCCCACCTCCCACTTTGTGCATATGATAATCTAACCACTGATCAATTTGATCCCATTAATATAAAATTTTAGAGATTCATTTTCTCCATTATCTAGTTAGATTGATTAGTCATAGTAAATATTGATTGAGTATTATTAAATTGTTAAATTGTTAAAAATGAAATGGAACATATTTTTTTGGACTGCATATAAATAGTATACTTGACGTCTTGTATGCAATACTTGTAGAACATATGAATTATTGATTCTATTAAAAAATGGTATGATTTATTTGGTCAATCAATTTCAAAGATAACCAATAAGCATTTTTCTCTTAAAAAAATCATGTTTAATGAAGTGAATAGTTTCAACTAAAAAACACATCAGGGCTTAGGAATAGTAGGTGAACTTAAATTAACACAAAACCATGAGCTTCATTGGAATGGAAGAAGACGCTCCAATTTATAGCCAATCAAAGATACTGGTTGTGATTGTTAAAGAACATAATTGAACACGAAAATGAACAGTAAATCGATTTAATTAACTCAAACATAAATATCGATTCAAATTAGAAATTAATTGAATGTCCAAACCAAATGCGAAATCAACAAAGTGAAGAAATCATCCAACAAAACATATTGATTTAACTGGTGCATGGTTGATTCAACAACAATTGAGGGAACAACGATTAAGAGGTCTTTGGCTGGCACGGTGGGTGGACAATGATGGTGCTGCATAAATATCAATTCAAAGAGATTAATTGAATGCCCAAACCAAATGAGAAATCAACGAAGTGAAGAAATCAATCAACAAAATATACCTGGTGCACGATTGATTCAACAACGATTGCGAGAACAATGATTAAAAGGTCTTTGGCCGGCGTGGTGGGTAGACAATGACGACGCCGCAGCGATTGAGAGAGAAGGTGAACCGATTGAAAGAACAGTTGGTCGATTGAAGCTCACGATTGAGAACACCAACTACGACTTTCATATTTGTACGATCTTCAACATGAACTAGTTCCCATCGATTAAGGAACAAGTAGCACGATCTTCAACACGAACGACGGGGGCGAGAAAGATGAGGATTTTGTGCGATGTCAACCTCTTCTCTACATGTTTATCCGCTAATTTGTTCTTCTTCATTCATTTTTTTTTTTTTTTTTGTTTCATCTTTTAATTATTATGTATGCCTTGCCATTGTGTGTTTTCTTAATGAAATAATTGTTTTTGTATTTCAATTTTTTATTTTAATTAATTTTTTCATTAAAAAATCAATATCATAATTTGGCACCAAAAATTTAGTAATAAAATTATGACATTTAGCAGAAATTATAAAAAAATAGTGGCAATTAAATAAATAGCAACTCAAAACATATCATAGCGGCTATTTTTTAATTGTCGCTAAAATAATTGCCGCTATAATTCGTTTTTGTTGTAGTAATTAATCACAGAAAATTGAAGCAGTCTACTGCCACTGTCGCTTTTAATTTACCCCTCGTCCTCTCCACCACAGGTTGTCTTTGGATCCAATCACCTCCAACAGCCCCAAAATCTCCTTAGGTCCGATCCAGGTGTTCAAGATGTGATCCTCCTGCTCGGGGGGCATTGAAAATGCTCCACATGCTCTTGATCGGCTCCTTAGGCGATAAGATTGCAAATCCAAAAGTTGGCGACGACGCTGTAGAAGGAGTTTGTACCCGTAAACCCACTAACGCTACAATGGAAGCCATCCTGAAAACTCAAGCCTGCAATTTGTCAGTACCGGTGAATTTGAGTTATTTAAAAATAGTTATTTTAAAAAAAAAAAATTAACCGACACATGTCATTTTTAATTTATTTACACAAAACATATAAATTGTCCGAAGAAAAATCGATTTTATTGAAATCGACAGGATAATTTTTTATTTTATTTTTTTCATCGAGCACAAAAATTGGCTCATTGGGAGTCGATTTTAGAAGACAATCATGGTCCATTCCATGGCCAATGCATGCGTGCCGTCATTCCCCAAAAAACTACTTTTTCCGGAAGGCTTTCTTCCCAAGAAAGCTGCAATCATTGAATGAGGATTTATCCCTCATTTAATTTATTTGCACACACTATGTTTCGGTGGGTATTGAGAAATGGATTGACACTTTTATCACCTGCTAACAAATAAATCAAACGTACTCGTCTTAATAGAGTTTCTTAATTTTTTATTATTATTTAACAAAAAGTTATTAAAGAATGTTTTCTTTTTCTTTTTTAACACTTAAAATAAAATTAAAAGATAATATTAATTAAAAATAAATAAAAAAATAACAAAATAACTACACCTAATTTTACTAAAATGTAATATTTTCCTAACTATACTACAAATACAAAAAATTAATTTGAACATACGCGTTTATTGAAAATTAAAATTATGTTGAATTAATTAAAATTTCATTATTTCATCAAATATTAAACAACACTCTAATTTAAACACCTAAAAGTGATATGTACATAATATTAATTGAAAATAAATATTACACAATAAAAAAAAAAATATTTAAAAACTCCAAAATAATGCATAGTTTACCTACAGAAAAAACAATTACAAACCACATTAACTAATGCGAAATATTTTCTAAAAAATAACAATATAAAATCATATTTAAATAATTAAACAATATACACATAAAAAAAATTATTTCAAAATTCACGCTTATGGATCTAAAACTAGTATTAATAAAAGGAAAAAAATATCAAATAGTTTCATTAAAAGGCCAAATCTACAAGATAGTCCCACATATTTGTTTTGCACAAAATAATCCTTAAAAAAACACTGATATGCACCAAAAAGTCTTATTTTTTTTTCTTCTTATTTTACCCTTCCTTATATACAATCTCCCTCTCCAATCTTCCTCTCCCCACGAATGCTTCAAGATGATGCAGAGATCACCGAAGCTTCAAGAAGTTCCAGAGATCACCGAAGTTTAATGGCGTCGAGGACTACACCTTCGAAGGCATGCCCGTCTGGGGCAACAAGTCATGGTGCTTGGCTCCGATTACGCCTCAATCTCTTTGCGAATCAAGATAGAGAATCTGGTCGAATCTGGTTGTGGTTCGGGCATCTTGGGTGCTGCAATTTGCTTATTTGATTGGGGTATTCAAGGCTCGAACACCAACAAATCTTCTCTCTCAAATCGCAGTCGGATCTGTAACAAATCTGGCCACTACGGCCAAATCTGTTGCCAGATCTGTTCAAGAACAAATTTGGCCGCGACGGAGGAGGTGGAATCCGGTGAGGGGTAGTCGCAGAGAGAGTCACATTCATGTCCAAGTCGCAGATTCCACAAATCTGATATGGAGTTTGGCGAAGCAGGGGGTGGTTAAATGGCTGAGTTTTTGAAATTCAGTGATTGTCGATTGGTTGTGTTGGTGGTCATGGCATGTTTTGTGAACCAGAATTTGAAATCCGGTTGGTCTATTGTTTGTGTTTTTACTTGAGGCAGTAACTGTAGTTGAAATCTTCGAAATTTCGTCAGCCACAAAAGAGGAATTTGGTTTGAAAAAAGGTTGTTTTGGTTGCTTGATTTTGACAATGGTTGTTGCATGTGTGTTTTGGAATTGATGAATGTTCTTCCTAATGTTGAGTGTTTAATTTTTTATTTTAGAAAAATTAAAGGACGATTCTATTTATTTATTTATTTTTTATTTTTTATGTCATATTGAAAAAATTATCAATTTGCATGAAGAAATTGATGTTTGGATTGATTTGGTTGATTTGAATAGAATTTAGGGATTATTTGGTTTGAATTGATTTTGCAACAGTGTGATGTTGTATATAATATGATGTTTATTTTTTCAATGTGATGTGTTAATTTTTGAAAAGAGATTTGTAGATGTTGTTTTTGTTTTTTATGCTAATTTGTGATGTTGAATATGACATCATGTTATTTTCAATGTACGTTTTAGTAGAATACTTGTGGATTTTTCAAGATTCTAATGGCGTAGATCAAGTTTTTTGAATTTCGATTTTGCAAACAATGTGATATTGAATATAACATGATGTTATTTTTTCAATGAGTTTGTAGATGCTGGTTTTTTTTTTTTTTTTTTTTTTTTTTTTTTTTTTTTTTTGTGATAATATGTGATGTTATTTTTTCAATGTGATGCGTTAAATTTGGAAAGAGTTTGTAGTTGCTGTGTTTTTTATGTTTTATGATAATATGTGACGTTGAATATAACATCATGTTATTTTCAACAATGATATTGAGAATGTCAGAAACAATCGCGGCAATGTGCAAGTATGATGGTGTTATAGCAGTTCTACATCTTGACGGAAAAAGTTCAATAGGAACTGTTGTTTGTCGTTCATATATGTCCGTCTTTCATCATCTGTTCAGATTTTTTCAAATCGATGTGTTTGATGAAGGATTTTTGAGTTTGCGAAATTAAGAGAATCAACGACAAATATGAGTTTGTGGACAGATTTATACAATGAATCTCTCTGTTTTTGTTGATTAAACGATGGATTTGGAGTTGCGACGATGAGTTTTTTCGCAAAGGTAATAGATCTCAGATGAACAGTAACGCATGGGTGAAATTGTCCAAAAAATGAAAAGGACTATTTGGTAACATGTTTTTGGAAAAAGGTCTATACTGTAATTTTCTCCTCCTTGAGGACTATCAGGTTAGCGCCCCTTAATAAAATAATGAGATTAAAATTGTAACTTAGTTAAGGGTTCAATTAAAACATCCTTTGATAAAATTATAAATTGTTCGAGGCACTATTTAAACAATACAATTTAAAAGTGGAAAAATAGTTATTAAATCCCAATGGACACAGTTAATTGGATTATAATTTCAAGCCTTAAATTTTAATAATTTGCATTTATTAGAGAATAATGCTTGGTTTACTCCAACCATAAAATCTGGACAAACGCTTTTTTCTCTAATATATCAATTTATTAACTAACTTGGGATATCCTGCAGACGAAGGCATTCTATTGGTTTTTAAATTTATAAATATATACAAACAGTAAATAATAAAAATTGACCAATTATATATCGACATAAATTTTAAAGGTAAATAAATATAATTTAATTATTAGAAGTGGATTGTAAAATTTATAGATGAGAATTTTCATCCTTTTTTTTTTTTTTTTTTTTGTTTATAATCTAATCACATCAAATCAATCCCTACTGCTAAATTAAAATATTTTAAAAACAGAGAATAGGTGAGAGGTCCTCCATTTAAGTTTTAATTGATTAAAAGTCTTACATGCGGTAAATTTTTTTGATTTAGTCTCATTTTTAAAAAAAATGAGGAAGTCTTGCTCACATGATTGCCACGCGCCAGTTACACGTAACTACTTTGTGTGTAATATTATCATATTAGTTACAGATAACTATATTTTTATTTTTATTTTCAATTACATATTCTAATAATATATAACTTTTTAGTTATATATTCTGATATGTAATTAAAAAATTTGATATTTTTCAATTACATGTTTCAATAATATGTAATTTTTTAGTTACATGTCTCTGATATATAATTAAAAAGTTTGATATTTTTTTAGTTACGTCACAAAATATTATAGATATATATATATATGTAATTATAACATATAACTAATACTATATAAGTATATGTAATTAAAAATAACTAAATATATGTGAAAAGTGACAATTATGAAATTGTAACCAACATTAGTTACATGTAATAGAATTCACTATAAAAACTGAATGTACTCATTAAAAGACTTCCTACAATCTCAACAATTCCCACAAAAGAGGAATTTGGTTTGAAAAAAGGTTGTTTTGGTTGCTTGATTTTGACAATGGTTGTTGCATGTGTGTTTTGGAATTGATGAATGTTCTTCCTAATGTTGAGTGTTTAATTTTTTATTTTAGAAAAATTAAAGGACGATTCTATTTATTTATTTATTTTTATTTTTTATGTCATGTTGAGAAAATTATCAATTTGCATGAAGAAATTGATGTTTGGATTGATTTGGTTAATTTGAATAGAATTTAGGGATTATTTGGTTTGAATTGATTTTGCAACAGTGTGATGTTGAATATAATATGATGTTTATTTTTTCAATGTGATGTGTTAATTTTTGAAAAGAGATTTGTAGATGTTGTTTTTGTTTTTTATGCTAATTTGTGATGTTGAATATGACATCATGTTATTTTCAAGGTACGTTTTAGTAGAATACTTGTGGATTTTTCAAGATTTTAATGGCGTAGATCAAGTTTTTTGAATTTCGATTTTGCAAACAATGTGATACTGAATATAACATGATGTTATTTTTTCAATGAGTTTGTAGATGCTAGTTTTTTTTTTTTTTTTTTGTGATAATATGTGATGTTGAATATAACGTGATGTTATTTTTTCAATGTGATGCGTTAAATTTGGAAAGAGTTTGTAGTTGCTGTGTTTTTTATGTTTTATGATAATATGTGACGTTGAATATAACATCATGTTATTTTCAACAATGATATTGAGAATGTCAGAAACAATTGCTGCAATGTGCAAGTATGATGGTGTTATAGCAGTTCTACGTCTTGACGGAAAAAGTTCAATAGGAACTGTTGTTCGTCGTTCATATATGTCCGTCTTTCATCATCTGTTCAGATTTTTTCAAATCGATGTGTTTGATGAAGGATTTTTGAGTTTGCGAAATTAAGAGAATCAACGACAAATATGAGTTTGTGGACAGATTTATACAATGAATCTCTCTGTTTTTGTTGATTAAACGATGGATTTGGAGTTGCGACGATGAGTTTTTTCGCAAAGGTAATAGATCTCAGATGAACAGTAACGCATGGGTGAAATTGTCCAAAAAATGAAAAGGACTATTTGGTAACATGTTTTTGGAAAAAGGTCTATACTGTAATTTTCTCCTCCTTGAGGACTATCAGGTTAGCGCCCCTTAATAAAATAATGAGATTAAAATTGTAACTTAGTTAAGGGTTCAATTAAAACATCCTTTGATAAAATTATAAATTGTTCGAGGCACTATTTAAACAATACAATTTAAAAGTGGAAAAATAGTTATTAAATCCCAATGGACACAGTTAATTGGATTATAATTTCAAGCCTTAAATTTTAATAATTTGCATTTATTAGAGAATAATGCTTGGTTTACTCCAACCATAAAATCTGGACAAACGCTTTTTTCTCTAATATATCAATTTATTAACTAACTTGGGATATCCTGCAGACGAAGGCATTCTATTGGTTTTTAAATTTATAAATATATACAAACAGTAAATAATAAAAATTGACCAATTATATATCGACATAAATTTTAAAGGTAAATAAATATAATTTAATTATTAGAAGTGGATTGTAAAATTTATAGATGAGAATTTTCATCCTTTTTTTTTTTTTTTTTTTTGTTTATAATCTAATCACATCAAATCAATCCCTACTACTAAATTAAAATATTTTAAAAACAGAGAATAGGTGAGAGGTCCTCCATTTAAGTTTTAATTGATTAAAAGTCTTACATGCGGTAAATTTTTTTGATTTAGTCTCATTTTTAAAAAAAATGAGGAAGTCTTGCTCACATGATTGCCACGCGCCAGTTACACGTAACTACTTTGTGTGTAATATTATCATATTAGTTACAGATAACTATATTTTTATTTTTATTTTCAATTACATATTCTAATAATATATAACTTTTTAGTTATATATTCTGATATGTAACTAAAAAATTTGATATTTTTCAATTACATGTTTCAATAATATGTAATTTTTTAGTTACATGTCTCTGATATATAATTAAAAAGTTTGATATTTTTTTAGTTACGTCACAAAATATTATAGATATATATATATATGTAATTATAACATATAACTAATACTATATAAGTATATGTAATTAAAAATAACTAAATATATGTGAAAAGTGACAATTATGAAATTGTAACCAACATTAGTTACATGTAATAGAATTCACTATAAAAACTGAATGTACTCATTAAAAGACTTCCTACAATCTCAACAATTCCCACAAAAGAGGAATTTGGTTTGAAAAAAGGTTGTTTTGGTTGCTTGATTTTGACAATGGTTGTTGCATGTGTGTTTTGGAATTGATGAATGTTCTTCCTAATGTTGAGTGTTTAATTTTTTATTTTAGAAAAATTAAAGGACGATTCTATTTATTTATTTATTTTTTATTTTTTATGTCATGTTGAGAAAATTATCAATTTGCATGAAGAAATTGATGTTTGGATTGATTTGGTTAATTTGAATAGAATTTAGGGATTATTTGGTTTGAATTGATTTTGCAACAGTGTGATGTTGAATATAATATGATGTTTATTTTTTCAATGTGATGTGTTAATTTTTGAAAAGAGATTTGTAGATGTTGTTTTTGTTTTTTATGCTAATTTGTGATGTTGAATATGACATCATGTTATTTTCAAGGTACGTTTTAGTAGAATACTTGTGGATTTTTCAAGATTTTAATGGCGTAGATCAAGTTTTTTGAATTTCGATTTTGCAAACAATGTGATACTGAATATAACATGATGTTATTTTTTCAATGAGTTTGTAGATGCTGGTTTTTTTTGTTTTTTTTTTTTTTTTTTTGTGATAATATGTGATGTTGAATATAACGTGATGTTATTTTTTCAATGTGATGCGTTAAATTTGGAAAGAGTTTGTAGTTGCTGTGTTTTTTATGTTTTATGATAATATGTGACGTTGAATATAACATCATGTTATTTTCAACAATGATATTGAGAATGTCAGAAACAATCGCTGCAATATGCAAGTATGATGGTGTTATAGCAGTTCTACGTCTTGACGGAAAAAGTTCAATAGGAACTGTTGTTCGTCGTTCATATATGTCCGTCTTTCATCATCTGTTCAGATTTTTTCAAATCGATGTGTTTGATGAAGGATTTTTGAGTTTGCGAAATTAAGAGAATCAACGACAAATATGAGTTTGTGGACAGATTTATACAATGAATCTCTCTGTTTTTGTTGATTAAACGATGGATTTGGAGTTGCGACGATGAGTTTTTTCGCAAAGGTAATAGATCTCAGATGAACAGTAACGCATGGGTGAAATTGTCCAAAAAATGAAAAGGACTATTTGGTAACATGTTTTTGGAAAAAGGTCTATACTGTAATTTTCTCCTCCTTGAGGACTATCAGGTTAGCGCCCCTTAATAAAATAATGAGATTAAAATTGTAACTTAGTTAAGGGTTCAATTAAAACATCCTTTGATAAAATTATAAATTGTTCGAGGCACTATTTAAACAATACAATTTAAAAGTGGAAAAATAGTTATTAAATCCCAATGGACACAGTTAATTGGATTATAATTTCAAGCCTTAAATTTTAATAATTTGCATTTATTAGAGAATAATGCTTGGTTTACTCCAACCATAAAATCTGGACAAACGCTTTTTTCTCTAATATATCAATTTATTAACTAACTTGGGATATCCTGCAGACGAAGGCGTTCTATTGGTTTTTAAATTTATAAATATATACAAACAGTAAATAATAAAAATTGACCAATTATATATCGACATAAATTTTAAAGGTAAATAAATATAATTTAATTATTAGAAGTGGATTGTAAAATTTATAGATGAGAATTTTCATCCTTTTTTTTTTTTTTTTTTGTTTATAATCTAATCACATCAAATCAATCCCTCTGCTAAATTAAAATATTTTAAAAACAGAGAATAGGTGAGAGGTCCTCCATTTAAGTTTTAATTGATTAAAAGTCTTACATGCGGTAAATTTTTTTGATTTAGTCTCATTTTTAAAAAAAAATAGGAAGTCTTGCTCACATGATTGCCACGCGCCAGTTACACGTAACTACTTTGTGTGTAATATTATCATATTAGTTACAGATAACTATATTTTTATTTTTATTTTCAATTACATATTCTAATAATATATAACTTTTTAGTTATATATTCTGATATGTAACTAAAAAATTTGATATTTTTCAATTACATGTTTCAATAATATGTAATTTTTTAGTTACGTCACAAAATATTATAGATATATATATATATATATATATATATATGTAATTATAACATATAACTAATACTATATAAGTATATGTAATTAAAAATAACTAAATATATGTGAAAAGTGACAATTATGAAATTGTAACCAACATTAGTTACATGTAATAGAATTCACTATAAAAACTGAATGTACTCACTAAAAGACTTCCTACAATCTCAACAATTCCCACAATGCAGCACTAAAACACAAGTGAAATCTAACTTAAAGAATTAAATCAAAATTTAATAACACAAAAGAACTTTTCACCAATTAAACTTGAAAAAATGGACTTTTAACCGATTTTTCATTTAAAAAATTGGGCTAGTTTAACGTATGTTTTTTTTTTTTTTTAAATTTTATAAGTATGCGTATGACTTGTGCCTGAAGGCACAGGGGGTAAAAAAATGAACTTAATTTAATATTATTTTGTCAATTTAATTTCTAAAAAAATTAATGTTTAAATATTATTATTAAATTTAATGCCCACGTATTATTTTTATAATTTTTTTAAATTTAATGTCCATAATTTCTGTATATTATATTTTTGCATTTATATTATTTTTTTAATTTAATTTCTATAAATTTAATGTTTCAATATTATTATTAAATCTAATGTCCATATATTATTTTTTATAATTTTTGTAAACTTAATGTCCATAATTTTCATATTATATATTTAATTTTATTTTAGTAAATTTGATGTTTCAACATTAGGGTTAATAGTATTTTACCTCCTGTGGTTTGACCAATTTGTACTTTACCCCTATGGTTTGGATATGGCCACTTACCTCTCTGTGGTAAGATATTTGTTGCACTTACCCCCTTATATCAGGGAGGTAAGTGGTTTGAAAATCTAACCACAGGGGGGATAAGTGAGGATTTTCAAACCACGGGAGATAAGTGTAAATCGGTCAAATCACAGGGGGTAAAGTTTAATTAACCCTTCAACATTATTACTAAATTTAATATCCATATATTATTTCTATATTTTTTTATAAATTAAATGTCCATTAATTACGTATACTATATTTCCTCTTTTATATTATTTCTTCAATTTAATTCTTATAAATTAATGTTTGAGTATTATTACTGAAGTTAATGTTCATATATTTCTATAATTTTCTTAAATTTAATGTCAATATGTAACGACCCAGTTTCCTAATACTGCCACTTGATTTTTCCTAAAGAGAATTAAAACTACAATTGAATAACGAATGTTTGATTATCTATAAATTTGAGAATTTTTTTAAGAACTATAGCGATAATTATAATTATCAATCAATCAAATCAATTTTACACTAGTAAATAATAAATATAATTATTACAAAATTGATACAAATCAAAATATAATTTCTGGCGTAGCTCTATTTTCGCAAATCCGGGAACAAATATTGTGGGGTTGTGAGCCAAAACTGACTGAGGGGATGACCCTTGATCAATCACTATGGCGTAAACGGATTCATATCGTCAACCCTACATAAGTGAGATAAAAGTTTAGTTGTTGTTATTTTATATTATTAATGTTATATTGTATAAAAATTATGATTATATTATGATTAAATATTACGATTATATTATTAATATTATATTGTATAAAAATTGTATTAAATATTATGATTATATTATTAAATTACTAAATAAAAATTATATTACGAGATAATATTTTTATATTTTTTGTTATTCAAATTTAATAGATTTCATAATTTTGAATACAAATACCTAACTATCGAAATAAATGAATTATAAAATTACACAATCAAATTCTTCATATAAGAAAGTTGTCCAAACAAGGAATTTCTTATTTGTATTTTTATTAAATTCATATACAATTTAATGGATTGCTAAGTTCATCACAGGAAGATCTGTGAAACCTTTAACTATGTATTTTTTTTTTCATTGCCATGTTTTGGGAGATTTGGAAAGATAAATAAGGAAATGATTGAGGGAGTTGTCCAAGGTCCTTCTATTGTGTCTTTTAGAATTTCTCGGTTTGTAGAAGAATTGAAGGAAGCTTTCTATCCGAACCAAATCCGGTAAGGCTTATTGATTTATCCTACTCCTAATTGACTTTCCCCCCTGGCAGGTTACTTTAAGCTTAACACGGATGGTAGTGCGTTGAATAACCCAGGAAAATGAGGGATCAGAGGTCTCATCAAGCTTGTTGATTGAATGTGGAAAGATGGTTTTTTGGGTTATCTCTATTCGTTTTCCAGCTTGGAGGTAGAAATCAGGAGTATACATGTAGGAATGTGTTTGGCGAATACTAGGGGTATCCCGCGAATTGTGGTGGAATCTGATTTGAAAGAAGTTGTAAACCTGATTAAAGAAGAGTGTCTCAAGAGCTATGACTATAGAAGATGCATCACGGAGTGCACTCATGATTTGATCCAAGTAACTAGAAGGATAAACAATAGATGTGCGAATTACCTAGTAAGGATGTGAATAGGAAGGTATGCCCAAATTCCAAATATTCTTCCAACCTTTTTCATCGTTGGCAGCCCATGATTTTTTTCGTCGGTTGCTCCAGATCCGGTTGCTCTCATCTGTCTTCCTCATGCTGCCTGTTTCTAGATCTATTTTGGGTTGGAGGTTTTCTTCTTGCAATCACAATTTCAAGAATCACAATTCCATTCAATTGAACCGTGTACAATCCTGTCCGACACTAGCATATGGCTAACCTTACCATTGAGGTTCTTTTTGGTTCGATTTCGATAGTTTTGGTGGTGACTTGGGTGGATTTGATTTTAATTTCATTAGGTGGCGGCGTTTGTGTTGCTAGGGTTCGTGCAAGGGTGAGATTCGGGAGGTTCAGGAGAAGCAAAAGAAGTCTGTCGGTCATTTTCAGATCAGGCCTCGCCAGTTTATACGAAGGCAAGGCTTGACAGGGATGGTATCTTTCTCATTCTCTCTTTTTCTATTTTTCTGTAATCAGTCAATGGGTTAACTAAGTGTGGGAAGAGCAGAGCTGAGGTAACCTTGAAATAACAGAGTCGTAATCAAAATTCGGCTAGGTAAGGTAAAACTTTTCTCTACTTAGGAATCACTTATAGTATTTAGAATTCTCTATGTCATGTTATCTAAGATAGTGTTCTCCTAAGTTTTGTGGTGTGGTTGATACTCTAGATCTAATCACTCTCTCATCATAGGTATTAAAATTATGAATCGGAAGAGGAATTATGAGGAGTAGTATGAACAATTAGTGTCAATTTTTGTGGATTCAATCCCAGAGAAGATGGGTTGGAGAGGCCTAAAATTCATGTTTCAGTGGTATGGTGTGGTGCATGATGTGTATATCCCAAAAAAGAAAAGGGCTAGAACAAAATCTAAGTATGGATTTGTTCAATTTTTGACGTTGGTAGAAACCTTAACTGCTATTAGAATTCTTAATAGAATTAGGGTGAGGAATAAAGTGATTCATAGTTGTTTGGCTTTGTCTATTAAGAGATCTCATAGGGTGAAAAGTAAGTGGGTTAAAAAAGAAGAAGGTGGTTTAGGAACTTCAAGTTGTGAACCCGTTGTTTCTTCTCCCACTTTCAAGCCTTCACTTGCCTTGATGGGGAGAGGTATTAATTCGTTAAACCCTACTTTCTCATGTCTTGTGAATCTATTAGTAGTTCGATCGCCAAATGACCTTAATCATGTCCTACGAATAGATTGGAATTCTGAGATATGATTGAGAATTTGATTCTTAGGGAATGGGATGTAATGGTGTCCAATAGTGTTGAAAGTGTATTACCATTAGATTTAGATAAAGGCGTGGAACAAGTGGGTGCAATCAACCTTTCTTCAGATGGTGATTTGAACTTGAGAGTAGTGACAAAATCTTCTCACAATGTTGTTCTCGAAGAGAATCTGTCAAATGTTAAAGATGGTTGTCACGATTCGAAAGAAAGTGAGCTTGTTGCGGAGTTATTTTGCCAAAGCAATTCAACTGAACCAATTGCTAAAAGTCATAGTGATTTTTCAAATCAAGAATGGTCGTTCTCAAGTGATTCGGAAAGTAGTCGTGTCGCGAAATTAGAGGATGAAATTGGTGATATTTTTTTTCCAAAATTGAGGATAAACGTCATATTCGAATTAAAAAGAAGCTTTTCTGTGTTCCTAAAAAGAAAGGAAAAAAGAAATCATTGACAATTTGGGTTTATTAAAATTAGCTCAAACATGGAAAAAAAAGGTGTTGAAGACCTTGTCCAAGATTTCTATTGGAGACACTGTGGAAAGATAGGGAGGACTAAAGTTAGAGAAACTGAAGCTAATGGGATAAAGGTGTTGGTGAGATATATGCCTAGTGTTCTTTTGTAATTATTTTTTCCATTTGCTATTCTAGTTAGGGCATGTTGTGGGGCACCCATTACGTCCTGAAATTTGGTAAAAATGTAGAATTTGCTAGATTGGTGATAGAAAGTATTGGCCCGGGATCTATCCAAGATGAGAGTGAATTGGGTAGTTGTAAAAAATTAAAGAAATTCTTTTCTTTAAACACATAAAAATTGAAACAATTTATTTAATCCTAAATTAATTTTTATTTTTATAATGCGGCGGATGATTGTTATAAATACTAGATGCACACCCAAACAACAATAAATAAATAAAGTAATAAAGCAAAACACCACGATATATCTTGGTTCACCAAACTACTCTTGGCTAATCTAGTTCTCCCAAGCCCTACGAAGATTCGCACCCATTAAACCACTAAATTCCTTTAAATAGGTAGGAACCAAACATTTAGACAATGATTCTTTTACAGACTCAAAATTAACCTTTACAATTTTCGTTTCGCAAGCTAAGGAAGAACCTTATATTTTTCCAAGTGAAAGACTAACCTAATTCTATTCAGGATAAATCACCACCTAATCATTTTTCCGAACGCAAGAATAATCTTATCTGTTTACCAGGCTCATGACTAACCGAATTCTTTTATACTTCGGCTAAAAATAAAAACGCACCAAAAACATTCCAATTATCATTTTCACCGATAAGGATAGAACCATTACAAATCACACACAATTAATTCTAATCAGGAAGAATCACGCCTTACTTTTTTCAAGAGAAAAGAGTAACCTAATCTTTTTATGCACTAGATAAACATTAAACCTCAATCTCTTCACCGGAAGAGATTGAAACCCTTGATAATCCTGACTAGATACTCCCAATAGTATCTAATTCGCACAAACTCAACAAAAACAAAAATCAATGAGTTATTTCTCACTCGGAGCTTCTACCACCTCAAATCAATTTAACTCAATTAATGTCCCATTAATTACTAGTGATAGAATTAAGTGAGGAATTCAAAATATGATTATAAAAATAATGCGGGTAACACAAATTGAGCACGTAATCAGATTATCATCAAAATCGTTTTAAAATAATTTTTATGTTTTTAAAGTTCAAAACCGATTTCACAAGATCAAATGTCCATGCAAGAAATAATAATATATAATCATAATAAAGAATAAAAGTTTGGAACAATCTTACTAGGAAAATACCGAAAGATTGAAAACAAATCGCAAAACAGCTTAGATCGGTGACATCAAATCACTTAGCGCTTTAATTCAAGAACTTCAACCACAGAATGATCTCACAATGATCATTCAATAAAATATCGAAATGATAACTCTTAGAAAGCTCATAAATAATTAGTTCTTGATAGAAGTGAGTTATGGATATGTGAAATCCGCAAGTCTATTTAAGTCAATTTCAAATAGGTCATCTAATGGTTAGTTCACACAAGATATAACACTTAAATGCTGATATAAACCCCATATATCAATACCAATCAATTTTAAACACTAATATTGCTTAGGTCAATTTTTCTTTTTCAAAATCACATTGGAGCAAATAGTTGAACTTACTTAGGACCCTAATATAAACATACATAAATATATATCATTTAATTTGTGTCGTGTGTGATCCTAATCGGGATACATTAAGAGTAAAAGAGATTTGAGTTGTTTTCATCTAATATCTTATGAATCTTCAATTTCTTCATCTCTATAATGTCCATGTCTGCATCCTTCATAATTACTTCATAATATTACCGTCTCTACATCCTTCAAAATTATTTCATAATATCATCGTTTCTGCATCTTTCATCATTACTTCATGATATTATCTGGAACTCTTAAACTGAAATACTCAACAAATTCATTAGTTCTACAAAAAATATCAACACTTAATTGTCCGTCAAAATCTTAGGATCAACCGAAAGTTTTTTTGCTCAAACCTTAGCTGAAATTTGAATGATCAGCTGTTGCAGTTTGGCCCAACGGTTGCTTTTATACTCTTAAAGACCTTGAACTTCAGTGATAGAATTTGATCTCGTCAGAGGATTGATCCTAGCCAATCGGAGATATATCTCGGCTTTGTTGCTTAAGGCCTGAAGTTTCCTTTTTTTTTTTTGGTTTTTTCATAAGTGTAGTAATAGTGTATAATTATCATAATGTTTCTTTGATCTTTCGTATTTTGGGACTGAGCCTTGGGATGCTTTTTTTGGGTTTGGAGGGTCCCTCGATTTGGGGCTAGTGGTCCCTATTTGAAACTATGTGATGGTGATTTTTTTTTTTTTTTTTTAATTTTATTTATTTATTTTTTTTTTGGGGGGGGGGGGGGGGGGGAGTGGTCTTGTAGGCTAAGTGGTAATTTTTTCCGTGTAGCAAGGGTGACCCTCCCCCCATATATATATATATATATATATATATATATATATCCGAATATATATCCATTTGATTATCCGAAATAAAAAATAAAAAAATCTAGTCACGATGGGATACACCTCACAAGAGATACACTCCCAATCGGTGTGATCCGATTCTCTGCTTCAGAACCTCTGCCATTTTATAGGCAGAGGGAGAAGAGGAAGAAGAGGAAATCAAAAATGATTTCCTCTTGTTCAAAAATGGCCGGCTCCCTCAATTATCAAATTTCCACCCACCATTATTTCAACAAAAGGACAAAGGAGTGGGGCCACTATGGTTGAAAGTTGAGCCAAACTCCAACATATTATGGAAAGGATCTCCCTTATTATATACCAAGAATCACGAATAAAAGAACAGCCCATTGCAAAACATGACTGGAACCAACCCTGAAACGAAAGTACATCTTTCAAATAAACACACTCTCAAGGATACCCAAAGACCTGGTTCCGAAAACTAATAAAAATCAAGCCTTAACCACATTGCATGAGGGAATGAAAGCAGAATTGAAAACAGAAAATTGTTAAATGGTTTGGATCTTCTAGTAGGAAGACTGTTGGGAATCTTCCAGATGCATTCTGATGTAGAATATTCAGTTTGTTATAGGCGCAATGCACACTCGATGAGATAGACTATCTATCTATCTATCTATCTATCTATCTATCTATCTATCTATCTGTATATACACACACACGTACATCTTGTGTCGATTTAGTAACAATATAATAGAATGATCTCTTACCTTATGTTGTGCAATAGCTTTGCTTCTTCTACCTTCTTTCTTTCACTCTTAATTCCATAAATTCAACAAAACACTATACACTAAACATTTGAGCCAAAAAAAATTAAAACCATTAGGAAAACACTATTTAACAAACTAATTATTTCCTTACGTCTAAGTTTCGTTTCTCGAAGTGAAATCAACTCAATACACCATAAATCTTTTTGCAATTTAAATCTTTTGCTTAGTCCATTGGATTAGGACATCTCCTTTCTTGCATATTTTCCAAATTCGTCGTTGTTTACCATTCCAATGAAGGAAGATGATCCTTCCAATACAGGACGCTCCTCACATTCTGGGTCAACTTTCTCCTTACATAGAATTGAGGACTTCAACAAGTTATTACCAATGATCATCCCCACTTACATATCTTAATGGGAATTGCCTCATGCAAAGAAACAATAACAAGCCCACCAAAAAACAAACAACATCGAGGCTAGACCCAAATCCCATAGTACCAATATATAATGGTCATATGCTCACTCTCCCTGACATAAAAAAAACAAATAATGTACCAAAATTATACAGCTCTTCGAGGAATATTTTATTTTCCAATAATCCACCTCAAGAAATTTCCCTTTTCCGAACCTGGCTGGTAAAATAGGATGTCCAAGGTTCCAGAAACACAACCAATCTAATGAAATAATAACAGAGTAATGAGTCCCGAAATACAAATTATCCACCAATAAATCGAATTTGACCCAATCACCCTAGTACGCCACTCTAGAAAGCTCAAGCAACCCACCCTCCCAAAAAATTCAATAGCAGACAAATCAATGAGAATGCCTCATTCCCTAGACTCCTATCTTTATAAACCATTTCATATAATTTCTCTCGAAATCAAATTCGTTTCATTAAGATTCATCGTTTGTCAAAATTGTCTCACAACCTCTATCACTTTGCTAAATCTTTGAAAAATGATATTTGCGCAGTTGACGATCTCCTCATCAAAAGTAAAACTTTCACAAATGAGATCATTATAATTAATTTATCATGAGTTTGATATTCACTTTTTGTTGGAGAAAAATACAAATAAATCGAGAAAAATACAAACTAATATGGGACTGAGGCATGAAAATCTTGTTCTTATTTAGGAGATTCAACCTCCCTACGATTGGCAATTCCTTGAGACTGGTGCAACATAATTTATCTTTGACTTGTCCCCTCCAAGATACAACAGCCCGACCTAATCGTTTGGTTCATACTAGCATTGCACAAGTAGTGAAATCCAAAACTCCACCAAGAGAACACATTTCTTTTGCCCAATGTAAAGTATCTGTGAAGATATGAATGATTTACAAAACTTGTAGGATGACTTATTTATAGGCTTCCAAAACACACAAGATTAAATGCACAAAAAAGATGAAAAATGTTACAACATATCAAAAGCCTTGTAAGTTACAAGAAAATGAAATGACACCATAATGGAACAATAACCCACTAAGATAGTGAGAGACCTTTTAGCTCAATAACTTATAAAACTCCAAAATAATTAATTTAATTAATTAATAATAATTATATCAAAATGTAACAATATTTCACGTACCAAGCAAAGATAGATCAGCATGCATAATGAAGGTGTGCTTTGCATTGAACCTTTATTTAGGGAAACAATAATCGCTACTCTAGAGTCAATAGTGGTCTCAGACTTGAACTATGACTTATTAAGGGAAATCAAGTACTACTGTCCACACGCATGATTTTCTTGGTGTTAACTTGAGTTTTATTAGCCAACACATTACAACCTTGTGTTATCCTAGTTTTCATAAGTGTTTTTGAGAATAGTCTAATTCTCATAGAAAGCGGCCTCACATTCACACTTATATAGGTGATATATGTTAAAGGTACTCTTCTAATTATGATACTCCACTCATAGAAGATACAAATTTCATTAAGAGTCATAAAATTCAACCTCGCCATCATTACAGGATAAATGCAATTATACCATATGGATGGATCTAAATAAAGTAGTGCGTTTTTTCAAGTTTTCATATGAATTTGTTTTTCTCATTGAACCTAGTTCTCAGGATCTCTGGTCCCTAGGTTGGGTTTCCTCATAAGTAACTTACTAAAGTATAGGCTTTAACTCCATCCCCCTGGATGTGTTCCAGACCTTTTCTCTAGTCAAGGCCTTTGTTAGTGGATCTGCAAGGTTATCGTAAGATTTAATATAATTCATATTAACAAGACTATTACTCATATAAGATCTCACAATACTGTGTTTTCTTCTTATAGGTTTGCATTTTCCGTTATAATAATGATTTTTTACTCTACCAATTGTAGCAGTGCTATCACAATGTATTAAAATTGGTGGAATTTGTTTCTCCCAACGTGGGACATCATGTAATAATTCTCTTAACTAATTCGCTTCCTCACTTGCAGAAGCTAGAACTATAAGCTCAACCTCTATTGTTGAATTAGCAATAATAGTTTTTTTTTAGACTTCCAACATATAGCACCACCACCTAATGTAAAAACATAACTAGTGGTAGAAAGAGAATCACCTGGCAATATATTCCAGTCTCCATCACTAAAATCTTCAAGTACTACAAGATTTTTTTTTTTTATATAAAACCAACCATAATTTTTAATGCCAGATAAATATTTTTTAAATCCGCTCAATGGCACACCAATGGTCTTTACCAGGTTTGCTAGTAAACCAGCTAAGTACTAAAACTGTATATGCAATGTCAAGTCTAATGCAATTAATCGCATATCGCAAGCTACCGATCATACTAGCACATTCTTTTTTATTAATCACGTCAGAATCATTTTCAATAGGAAATAAATGTGTGCTAGAATCGAAAGGAGTAGCAACATGCCATTAATTATAAAAATTATATTATTTTTTCAATTGTTTTTCAATGTAATGCGACTGATCAAGAAAAATACCTTCACATGTTTCTGTAATTTTTATTCCCAAAATAAAATCAGCCTCACCAAGATCTTTCATATCAAAATGGCTACTAAGCATATTTTTTGTTTCAAATATCGCATCTAAATTAGAGCCGAATATTAAAAGATCATCCACATAGAGACTAACCAAAACATGTGAATTATTCCTAGATTTATTATAGATGTACTTATCACACTCATTAAACTTAAAATTATTTTTGATCATGCAGGAATCAAATTTTACATGACATTGTTTAGAAGCTTGTTTAAGACCATATAGCGATTTATTTAATTTACACACTTTGTTTTCTTGTCCAGGCTCAATAAAATATTCGGGTTAATCCTTATAGATTTCTTTATCTAGATCTCCATTTAAAAATGCAGTTTTTATACCTATTGGCCTAGTAAGCTAACCAACAGGGGGGTGAATTGGGTAGAAATAAATTAATCCAAATAAAATATTTCAAAAATCAAATAATTAATTTTTGCCCTAAATTAATTTTTATCTTTATAGCAGCGAAAATTTAATATCAACTAGGTGTATACCAAACAACAAAAATATAAGTAAATTAAAGAATGCAACACACTAGAAATTTATACTCGTTCACTAAATTATTCTTGGCTAATTTTGTCCCCTGAACTCCGCGGAGAGTCGCACCCACTAATCATTATGATTCCTTTAACCAGGTAGGAACCAAACCCTTAAAAAATGATTCTTTTCGCAGGCTCAAAATCAACCTTTACAATTCCTTTTCATAGGCTCAGAAATAACCCTATATTTTTCACAGACTAAAGATTAACCTAATTCTTTTATATTTAGGCTAAGAATCAAACTTCACGCAAAAACACTTCAAGTGCCCTTTTACCCGGTAAGGATTGAACTGTTACAAATTCACTCACAAATTAATTCTATCAAGGAAGAATTAACACCTAATCTTTTTATACTTTAGGTAAAGATCAAAACCTTAATCTCTTTACCGGAAGAGATTGAAACCACCTCTTGATTAGATACTCCTAATAGTATCTAATCTGATACTCAACTCACCAATTACAAAATTGATAAGTGTTTTTTTCCACTCGGAGTTTCTACTACCCCAGATAAATTTGAACTTAATTAATGTCCCGATACTAATGACAGAAATACAGTAAGAATTTCAAAATCTAATTTTAAACAAAAACGGGTAGCAAGTAATTTAGCACGTAATCAGATTTTATCAAGAAATCATTTCAAAAATAATTTTCAATTTAAAAAACGGGAAGATGATTTCAAAGATCAAATTCCAAGTAGAAAATAATAATAGTAAACAATCAATTAATAGCAATTAACTTGGAACAATTTCACCAGAAATCCACCGAATGAATAATGATAAGTAATGAATACTTCAAGTCGACAATTAGCAATAATCCACTTCAAAGTTTCTCAAGAATAAATCTCAAGAAAATTTCTCACAATACTCTCAATATGATTACTCTAGAAAATATAAGAACTGAATAACTCTTCAGAATTTAATGATTGGGATTATTGATAACTCAAAAACGCAGGTCTATTTATAGGGAATTAAAACAAACCCTCTAACAGCTAGTTCCCAAATATCATGACAAATAATTACTCTAATAGACCCCTTATATCATTAAGACTCAATCCTGATATAATTTACTCAATTATATCTTTTAAAATATCCAATTTAATCCCTCAAACGTTTTCTCAATCTCAATTAGATAAGATAGAAAGAATTACATGAACCAAATTGAGAAATACCCAAAATACTTAAACCATATCTATAGGGATATTAAAATATTAACCAAATATCTCAAAATCTATTAGATCCCTAAGATATATTGCATATCTTAACCATAAAACGGCTAGTAAAAACTATTTTTTGGATCAAAACTATGAAATCCTAGAATCTTGAAACTGCCCATCGGTTGACCGACCAATACCCATCGGTCGATTACCCGATTCAAGACATTGCCCAAGACAAAATTCCTTCTCCATAAGTCGACTGCCCATTATTCATTTGTCGACCGAAAGATTCCAAGAGTTTCACATGTCGACCTCTCTGTTGACCTAACGATTCAGAGAGTTCATTCTTTAACCATAAGTCGATTTACCTATTGACTGGAAGATTCAGAGAGTTTGTCTACTTTCATAAGTCGACCTACCTGTCAACCGAACAATTCAGGGACTGCTCAAACTCATCACCTTCTCATTGGTTGACCGATCCTCTTGTACAGGTCGACCAATTAAGCTGGAATAATCTTTCCTTATTTCATTTCTTCTACATTTTTGCCCATTTAACCGATTTCTTTTCTCGATTAACACCACCAAATCCTTAAACTCAATTTTAATCAGCTATCTTTCTTATGTTAATATTTCTTCTTCAATTACACATAGGAGCAAATATGTTAGCTAATTAGGATCCTATTAAAAAACACACATAATTATAAAAATATTTTGCATCATGTGTTATCCTAATCGGGATACATTAAGAGTAAAAATTTAACCTGAGTTGTTTTCCTCTAGGTTCTTCAAATTCTTCAGTCTCTAAATGTCCATCATCTTTGTCATTGTTTTTAACATCCATTTAGCATTTTTCTCAATTTCTTCATGATAATATATTCACTAGAACTAATAAACTGAAACACTCAACAAAACCGTTTGTTCCACAAAAAATATCAACATTTAATTGTTCTTCAAAATATTAGGATCAACAACATCCATTTGATGAATTTCTAAATAAAACATTACAGCAATAGCAATTAATAATCTAATGGATGTAACTCTGGTAACTGGCCAAAAAGTACTAAAGAAATCAAATCTTCTTTTTACTTAAAACCTTTAGCAACATGTCTAACTTTAACCTTAAAAGACTAGAATTAGGGATGCAGAAATCTACAAGTCTAGTATGTACTAAACTTAAAATATCTCCGAAATCTCTTTCAAATCCCAACTTAGAATTCTCATCCCATTCCTATCCCACTGCATAGGATGGGAACAGAAATAGTTACCAAACGGGCCCTTATAGTCACCAAAAAGAAAATCAAAACCAACTTAGAAGGCATAGATTGGTTATATCCGTTATCAGGTGCTCTATTTCTCTATTCACTATTTCCTGCCAAGTGGGAATCTATAAATATCCAAAGCATGGAAGGGTAGAGGTAAGATTAAAATCCCTATAGATTCGAACTGAAATATATAAATATTCCATTTATTTACTCTCACACCGGGACCCAAACCCCCGATGTAAAAATTCTTGTAGATAGATCCACTGCGAAACTGAGCACCTCATGGATATTGCACCAGTTACTGTGATCCCCATATTCGGGTATCATAAAAAAATATTAACAATATTTTAATTTTATAAGATATAAAAGCTTAAGAGATTGAGGGATAAAAAAATCAATTTAGTAAAAAAGGGATAATTGGTGATTAGTCCCAACTAGCAAGTATAATATGTTATTAGTCCCATTTAAAACATAAGTTTCGATTTAATTACCTAAATTGATTTTTACTTGCGTATTAGTCCTGCATATGTTCATGCCTATGTAATATTAGTTACATGTTACAAATTATATGTAATTATTTTACATGTACTTGTATAATATTTGTTATATTTAATAAATATTTTACTCATAAGTTAGATACATGTAACTGCAAGAGTACAATGCGGATATTGGGTCTTCAACCTTTTTTTAATATGCAAAACTAAAATACAAATTATAATTGCGTATGAGACTTTTTTAAAATTAAAGATAAAATAAATAACTTGCCAATCTCTCAAGTTGCGTTTGGGTAAGGGATTTGACAAATTCAAGAGATTTGTTAAATGATAGGATTTCAAAATCCTGGATTTTGAAATCGAATCATTTAACAAATCCCTTATTTGGATAACTATTTGAACTGAAGTATTTGATCGTGTAATTCACAATTCTCTTGTTTGGATAGGTAAAGTATTTGTAAACATAATTTACAAGTCTATTGGTTTTTAAGCTTATATAAATATTTAACAACATGCTAATATAATTCAAAATAATAAATTCAACGCAAAAGTTTAACATTTTCCAAATCTAAATTTGACATGATTGTCCACAAAAACAAAAGTAAACACGATTGTCCACGAGAAACGCAATTAAATATGGTTGTCCCAAAAAAATAACAACTTAAAAACAAGTTAAGGAAATAAAATTGAACAATCCGTAATTGATCAATCTATTGTTTTGACAAACATTTTAAGAGGTAATTTTTCTTGTGCTCTTCCGAGCTTTTAAGCAGGTCAAACTTCTACTCATATTCCTGAAGCTAATTCAATGCATGGTAAAGGACATCATCTTTAAGCCCTTGAATCGTAGTAAGAACTTCAAAAACTTCAGTAAACTTCGATGAGGAGGTCGAGATCTTTAGTTTAAAATAAGATTCTATAGCATCGGCCAACCTCACTATCGCATCTTCCGTCTTATCCTTCTTTCCTCATCTCTTCTTTGGTGGAGATATAACAGACGATGTTAAATTTTCATGCTTTCTCCGTTAAGAACTACTAGTTCCGTGATTAGTAGATTCTACTTGGTCGTCATCACCAGTTGCATCCCCATAGATATGATATCATCTACATCAAATCCAGTTTCAGCACCTTAAGCCGTAGCTCGGTCTTTTGCACAAAAATCAACTATATAATCCCAATTAGGTATGATTTTCCAACGAAATTGTTTGGCATCATTATGAGACTACAAGTAGGGGAAAAACGATGTCATGCAATGTGAAAAACTAATTTGCGGGAGCTTTCAAACAAATAAAAATAGAGAATTTACCTTCACATATTCAAACCATGCCAACTTATTGTCAATATCAAGTATTTTCTTTGAATCGTTCCAATTGAATCCACTTTGAGACAAGATGTCACTAACAACCGCATAATACTTCTTCCACATTTTTATTCTATTTTTTATATTGTCTTTAGTAACGTTTTTTTCCAAATTGAGCTAATAGTATATAAGATGCCGAATTGAATGCACTTGTCTTCTACCCTCCGTTTCCCTTATTTCCCATACTCCTCTCATCTCTTAGAATATTTTTTAATTACCTTCCATTTCATTATTCCAACGAAAATAATTTCCCAATTTTTCGTCATCAACTACTTTCTTTTGCTTGTTTTTCTCAACCTTTGCGCTATTTCCTTCCATTTTTCTTCAATTTATATTCGTAACAAATTCAAATCAATATAAACATAAGATATAAAATGGTAAATAAATACATTAAATGAAAGTCGAGTGTTAAACATATCAAAGTCACAAATGATACACAATATAGAAGAGGACATAATAAAGTCAAACACAATACATAACATATAATAAACAATCAATTACGCCTAACTTGATAATCATCAAACATATTCTTTGCCAGTGTTTCGCGAAAGGTAGTCCATTCATCAGTAACTTGAACACATGTGATTCGTTCTTCATTGTTATGTTCTTGTTCCACTTGGTCCGTTGAAATTTCAACGTCAACATAGTTAAGCAAATTCAAATGTTCAACTTCTAATATAGAATTGCAAGACTTCTCAATTTCTATATAATTATGGAGTATACAACATGCATTGATTATCCGTACATGTGTCTTGATGTCAAAAAAAGAAGGCGTTCGCAATATACTCCATCGTTTTTTTTTAAATTCCAAAACATCGTTCAATTGCGTTCCTAGCAATAGAGTGTTGAAAATTAAACAATTATTTATAATTTTGTGGTGTATTACAACTCCATTCATTGAGATGGTATTGCGTGCCTTGATATGGCGCTAAAAATCCGGGTCCATTGATATACTCGGCATCCATGAGGTAATACTTTTCTACACTATAAAAAAAATAATCACGTCACATTAAGAACTTACAATAATTTGCTAAATTTTTCTATATAATTATTTTTATCGTGTGGAATATGTAAACAATATTGTCTATTGATGGTATCACGCATAACTCGAGAATCAGATGCATCCAGGCAATAAATGTTTTGGCAATTTAAATCTTTTGCTTAGTCCATTGGATTAGGACATCTCCTTTCTTGCATATTTTTCAATTTTTTCGTTGTTTACTAACTTCCAATGAAGGAAGATGATCCTTCCAATACAAGACGCTCCTCACATTCTGGGTCAACTTTCTCCTTCTTACATAGAATGGAGGACTTCAACAAGTTATTACCAATGATCATCCCCACTCATATCTTAATGGGAATTGCCTCATACAAACAAACAATAACAAGCCCACCAAAAAACAAACAACATCGAGGCTAGACCCTAATCCCATAGTACCAATGTATAATGGTCATATGCCCACTCTCCCTGTCATAAAAAAAAAAAAAAAAATAATGTACCAAAATTATACAACTCTTCCAGGAATATTTTATTTTCCAATAATCCACCTCAAGAAATTTCCCTTTTCCGAACCTGACTGGTAAAATAGGATGTCCAAAGTTCCATAAATACAACCAATCTAATGAAATAATAACAGAGTAATGAGTCCCGAAATACAACAAATCCACCAATAAATCGAATTTGACCCAATCACCCTAGTACGCCACTCTAGAAAGCTCAAGCAACCCACCCTCCCAAAAAATTCACTAGCAGACAAATCAATGAGAATGCCTCATTCCCTAGACTCCTATCTTTATAAACCATTTCATATAATTTCTCTCGAAATCAAATACATTTCATTAAGATTCATCGTTTGTCAAAATTGTCGCACAACCTCTATCACTTTGCTAAATCTTCGAAAAATGATATTTGCGCATTTGATGATCTCCTCATCAAAAGCAAAACTTTCACAAATGAGATCATTATAATTAATTTATCATGAGTTTGATATTCACTTTTTGTTGGAGAAAAATACAGATAAATCGAGAAAAATACAAACTAATATGGGACTGAGGCATGAAAATCTTGTTCTCATTTAGGAGATTCAAGCTCTCCGCGATTGACAATTCCTTGAGACCGATGCAACATAATTTATCTTTGACTTGTCCCCTCCAAGATACAACAGCCTGACCTAATCGTTTGGTTCACACTAGCTTTACACAAGTAGTAGAATCCAAAACTCTACCAAGAGAACACATTTCTTTTGCCCAATGTAAAGTATCTGTGAAGATATGAATGATTTACAAAACTTGTAGAATGACCTATTTATAGGCTACCAAAACACACAAGATTAAATGCACAAAAAAAATGAAAAATGTTACAACATACCAAAAGCCTTGAAAGTTACAAGAAAATGAAATGACACCATAATGGAGCAATAACCCACTAAGATAGTGAGACACCTTTTAACTCCATAACTTATAAAACTCCAAAATGATTAATAATAATTAATAATTAATTAATTTAATTAATTAATAATAATTATATCAAAATGTAACAATATTTCCCCCCACTTATTTTAATATAAAATAAATTACCAAGCAAAGATAGATCAGCATGCATAATGAAGATGTGCTCTACATTGAACCTTTACTTAGGGAAACAACAATCGCTACTGCAGAGTCAATAGTGGTCTTAGACTTGAACTATAACTTCTTAAGGAAAATCAAGGATTACTGTCCACACGCATGATTTTTTTGTTGTTAACATGAGTTTTATTAGCCAACACATTATAGCCTTGTGTTATCCTAGTTTTCATAAGTGTTTTTGAGAATAGTCTAATTCTCATAGAAAGCGGCCTCACATTCACACTTATAGAGGTGATATATGTCAAGGGTATTCTTTTAATTATGATACCCCACTCATAAAAGATACAGATTTGATTAAGAGTCATAAAATTCAACCCCCTCATCATTACAGGATAAATGCAATTATACCATAGAGATGGATCTAAATAAAGTAATGCATTTTTTCAAGGTTTCTTATGATTTGTTTTTCTCATTGAACCTAGTTCTCAGGATCTCTAATCCCTAGGTTGGGTTTCCTCATAAGTAACTTACTAAAGTATAGGCTTTAACTCCATCCCCCTGGATGTGTTCCAGACCTTTTCTCTAGTCAAGGCCGCCGTTAGTGGATCTGCAAGATTTAATATAATTCACATTAACAACACTATTACTCATATAAGATATTACAATACTGTATTTTCTTTTTATAGGTCTGGATTTTCTGTTATAATAACGATTTTTTACTCTACTAATCGTAGTAGTACTATCACAATGTATTAAAATTGGTGGAATTGGTTTTTCCCAAAGTGGGACTTCATGTAATAAATCTCTTAACTAATTCTCTTCCTCACTTGCAGAAGGTAGAGTTATAAGTTCAGTCTCTATTGTTGAATTAGTAATGATAGTTTTTGTTTTAGACTTCCAACATATAGCACCACCACCTAATGTAAAAACATAACCAGTGGTAGAAAGAGAATCACCTGACAATATATTCCAGTGTGCATCACTAAAATCTTCAAGTACTACAAGATATTTTTATTTTATTTTTTATAAAACCAACCATAATTTTTAATGCTAGATAAATATTTTAAAAATTCGCTCAATGGCACACCAATGGTCTTTACCAGGTTTGCTAATAAACCTGCTAAGTACTAAAATTGTATATGCAATGTGAAGTCTAATGCAATTAATCGTATATCGCAAGCTACCGATCATACTAGCACATTCTTTTTGATTAATCACATTGGAATCATTTTCAACAGGAAATAAATGTATGCTAGAATCGAAAGGGGTAGCAACATGCTTGCAATTATAAAAATTATATTTTTTTTTCAAAGTTTTCTCAATGTAATGCAACTGATCAAGAAAAATACCTTCACATGTTTCTGTAATTTTTATTCCCAAAATAAAATCAGTCTCAGCAAGATCTTTCATATTAAAATGGCTATTAAGCATATTTTTTGTTTCAGCTATCGCATCTAAATTAGAGTCGAATATTAAAAGATCATCTACATAGAGACTAACCAAAACATGTGAATTATTCCTAGATTTATTATAGATGTACTTATCACACTCATTAAACATAAAACTATTTTTGATCATGTAGGAATCAAATTTTACACGGCATTGTTTGGCAGCTTGTTTTAAACCGTATAGGGATTTATTTAATTTACATACTTTGTTTTCTTGTCCATGCTCAATAAAACATTCGGGTTGATCCATATAGATTTATTCATCTAGATCTTCATTTAAAAATGCAGTTTTTACATCTGTTGGCCCAATGAGCTACTCAAAAGGGGGGTGAATTGGTTAGATAAAAATTAATCCAAATAAAATACTTCAAAAATCAAATAATTAATTTTTGTCCTAAATTAATTATTATCTTTATAGCAGCGAAAATTTAATATCAACTAGGTGCAAACCAAACAACAGAAATATAAGTAAATTAAAGAATGCAACACACCAGAAATATATACTGGTTCACCAAATTATTCTTGGCTAATCCAGTCCCCCGAGCTCCGCGGAGAGTCGCACCCACTAATCACTATGATTCCTTTAACCAGGTAGGAACCAAACCCTTGAAAAATGATTCTTTTCGTAGGCTCAGAATCAACTTTCACAATTCCTTTTCACAGGCTCAGGAATAACCCTATATTTTTCACAGGCTAAAGATTAACCTAATTCTTTTATACTTAGGCTAAGAATCAAACTTTACGCAAAAACACACCAAGTATCTTTTTACCCGTTAAGGATTGAACCGTTACAAATTCACTTAAAAATTAATTCTATCAAGAAAGAATTAACACCTAATCTTTTTATATTTTAGGCAAAGATCAAAACCTCAATCTGTTTATCGGAAGAGATTGAAATCGGCTACCTCTTGATTAGACACTCACAATAGTATCTAATCTGACACTCAACTCATCAATTACAAAATTGATAAGTGATATTTACACTCAGAGCTTCTACTACCTAAGATAATTTTGAACTAAATTAATGTCCCAATACTAGTGATAGAAATACAATGAGAATTTCAAAATCTGATTTTAAACAAAAACGAGTAGCAAACAATTTAGCACGTAATCAGATTTTATCAATAAATCGTTTCAAATATAATTTTCAATTTAAAAAAAAAAAAAAAACAAACAGGAAAACGATTTCAAAAATCAAATTCCAAATAGAAAATAATAATAGTAAACAATCAATTAATTGCAATTAACTTGGAACAATCTCACCAGGAATCCACCGAATGAATAATAATAAGCACTGAATACTTCAAGTCGGCAATTAGCAATAATCCACTTCAAAGTTTCTCAAGAAAATTTCTCACAATACTCTCAATATGATCACTCTTAGAAAGTACAAGAAGTAAATAGCTCTTCAGAATTGAATGATTGGGATTGTTGATAACTCAAAAACGTAGGTCTATTTATAGGGAATTAAAACAAGCCCTCTAACGGTTAGTTCCCAAATACCATGAAAAATAATTACTCCAATAAACCTCTTATATCATTAAAACTCAATCCTGATATAATTCACTTAATTATATCTTTTAAAATATCCAATTTAGTCCCTCAAACTTTTTCTCAATCTTAATTAGATAAGATAGAAAGAATTACATGAACCAAATTGAGAAATACACAAAATACTTGAACCATATCTATAGGGATATTAAAATATTAACTAAATATCTCAAAATCTATCAGATCCCTAAGATATCTCGCATATCTTAACCATAAAACGGCTAGTAATGACTACTTTTTAGATCAAAATCATGAAATCCTAGAATCTTGAAACTGCCCATCAGTCGACCACCTGATTCAGGATGTAGCCTACGCCAAAATTCCTTCTCCATAAGTTGACTACCATTTTTCATCTGTCGATTGAAAGATTCAGAGAGTTTCACAGGTTGACCTCTCTGTCAACCTAACGATTCAGAGAGTTTATTCTTTAACCATAAGTCGATTTACCTATCGACCGGAAGATTTAGAGAGTTTTTCTACTTTCCATAAGTCGACCTACCTGTCGACCGAACAATTCATGGACTGCTCAAACTCATCACCTTCTCATTGGTTAACCGATCCTCTTGTATAGGTCGACCAATTAAGCTAGAACAATCTTTCCTTAATTCATTTCTTCGACATTTTTACCCCTTTAACCGATTTCTTTTCTCGGTTAACTCCACTAAATTCTTAAACTCAATTTTAACCAATTATCTTTCTTATATTAATATTTGTTCTTCAACTACACATAGGAGCAAATATGTTAGTTAATCGGGATACATTAAGAGTGAAAATTTAACTTGAGTTATTTTCCTCTAGGATCTTCAAATTCTTCAGCCTCTAAACGTTCATCATCTTTGTCAGTGTCTTTAACATCCATTTAGCATGTTTATCAACTTCTTCATGATAATATCTTCACTAGAATTAATAAACTGAAATACTCAACAAAACCATTTGTTCCACAAAAAATATCAACATTTAATTGTTCATCAAAATATTAGGATCAACAACATTCATTTGATGAATTTCTAAATTAAAAATTACAGCAATAACAATTAACAATCTAATGGATGTAACTCCTGGTAACTGGCGAAAAAATATTAAAGAAATCAAATCTTCTTTTTACTTAAAGCCTTTAGCAACAAGTCTAGCTTTAAACTTAAGCTATAGAACCACCAGGTTTAAATTTTTTCTTGAGAACCTATTTATACCCTATAGTTTTAAAACCGTTGGTATATCGACTAATTTTAAAGTCTTGTTAGAAAATAGTGACTCAATCTCATCACTTACCGCCTCTTTCCAAAAAAATGTGTCTGGTGATGACAAAGCTTGTTGAAAAGTATTAAAAACATAAAAAACAGGTCCAAAATCTTTTTCTACTCTATCTATTTTGCTCCTTCATAACTAAATTTCAAAATTATTTTTGTTTTGTAAAATAGGTGTAGAAGAACTAGAATAAGATAAAATATATTTTTTGAATTACTTTACCCCCACTATCTTTAGATTTAAAAGAAAATTTTTCTTCATGAAAAATAGTATCACCAGATTTAATGCAAATATTATTTTCAATATCCAAAAATCTATAGGTTGTACTATTTACCTCATATCCTAGAAAAACACAATTGGTATCTCTAACACCTAATTTAAGTCTTTTAAGGTCTGTTAATCTAACAAAGACTAAATAACCCCAAACTCTAAAATATCTTAAATTTGGTTTATGCCCCTTCCACGACTCAAAATGAGTAATTTTAGTTTTTTTATGTGGTACCATATTTATAACCTGACATGCAGTTAAAAGTGCTTCACCCCAAAGATTTTGGGGAGCACCAGAATCAATTAGTATGTCATTTGTTAAATCAATTAAAGTTCGATTTTTTTTTTTTCCACCACACCATTTGATGCAAGTGAATATGGCGGAGTAATCTCATGAATTATTCCCAAAGACTGAGCATAAACGAGTAATCATTATTCACATATTCTCAGCCTCTATCACTTCTAATTCTCTTTATTTTTCTACCGAATTGATTTTTAACTTCGTGAAGAAAATCTTCAAATTTTTTAAAAGCATCACTTTTATTTTTTTAACAAATGAACATAAGTAAATCTTGAAAAATCATCAATAAAAGTGATAAAATATCTATTTCTCCACAAGTTAAAATTCTTTCAAATTCACAAAGATCAATGTGAATTAAGTCTAACAATTCAGTATTTCCTTCTATGTTTTTATGAGGCTTTTTCATAATTTTTGTTTGACTACACACTTCATATTTTTCAAAATTTTTAGTCAGTATTGGTAATAATCCTAAACTACTCACAATTCCTACATATATACTATTAATATGACAAATTCATGTTTGCCAAAAATTCGTAGAAGACAAAATATAAATAGAATTCACTGAATTTTTATTCTTTTCAATGTGCAGTTTAAATATATAATCACAAGGATATCCTTTGCCCACAAATATCCCCTTTTTTATGATAACATATTGATCAGACTTCATAGTCTATTTAAAGCCAGCTTTATTGAGTAAGAAACTTGGCATTAATTTTTTTCCTCATGTACGGAGTATATAAAATATCTTTTAAGGTAAGCACACATCCAGAAGTAAATTTAAGATCAACATCACAACTCCCAAGTATCTTGATTTTACTATAATCACCAAGCATTATTGTTCTTTCTTCCTCAAATAGAGTATATGTTTTGAACCAATTTTTATTATAGCAAATATGTTTATTAGCACCAGAGTCTGCCCACCACTCTTCTACAAATTGAACTATATTAATGTTTGTAATCATTTATACAAGTAGCTCCTCGGTAATGTTAGCCTGTGGAATAGACTGATGTTTCCAAAATTCGCAAACTCGAGCAATATGTCTACTTTTACCACAGACAAAACAACTACCAAATTGGTTTTGTGAAAAGGGTACTTGGTTCAACTTCATATTAGTCTTGTTGTGAGGTTTAGTAAAGTGTTTCATATACTTTTTATTTGGCTTCAAATGACTATTTCTAGGAGGATAATTTTTGGGTAATTTATTATTTAAAGAAATAAGATTTACCTTTGTGATGGAATCATCGTTGCCTTTATATGTGATAAGAGCGTCTTGACCTCGGGCTTCCTCTTCCGCATAGATTTTTTGTGATTAATGTCTTTAGTAAATCTATTTTTGCTTGTGACATATAGATTTTTGAAATTCTCTCCATCACTGTGGCAATTTATAATTGTTTTGGCTACAATAAGATTATCTCCAATCTTAATGCCTTCAGATCTCCCTTCAGCTACGATCATTTGAAAATCTTGAGATTGCTTCACAACGAACTTGTATCCACCATTTGAAATAGAAAAAATTAGCTTGCGGCATGCAACATTTTTTTTCACCTACTTCTTCAGTATCATATTTGCTTTGTAACGCTTTCCAAATTTTTTTTTTGCAGATTTTTAAGTAGTAACATAATAATTATAAAATTGATCCGCAAGACAAGATAAAAACGACAATTATACTCATCTCTTTCATATTTTTCTACCTTCTCTTGATGAGTGTACTTTTCTTCATGTGTTATTTTGTTGGGAGAAACTTTGATGGGATTATTCTCAGTAAGAACATAAGCAACATTGAGAAAACTTAGATAAAAAAAAAAATGCCTTACCTTTCCATCTTTTGAAATGGACTCCCTTGAAGCAAAGGCTTGTTGGATCTCCGATACTTTCATTTTCTTTCTCAATCATTGGTTCTGTGTTGAATCTCCTTGAAATTGTTGGATAAAAATACAAATAAATTGAGAAAAAGAAAATAAAAACTAATATAGGACTGAGGCATGAAAATCTCTTTCGCTTTAAGGAGATTCAATCCCTCTACAGTTGGCAATGCCTTGAGACCGGTGCAACGAAATTTATCTTTGACTTGTCCCCTCCAAGATACAACAGCCTAACTCAGTCGTTTGGTTCACACTAACTTTGCACAAGTAGTAGAACCCAAATTCCACCAAGAAAACACATTTCTTTTACCTAATATAAAGTATGTATGAAAATATGAATGATTTACAAAAATTGTAAGATAACCTATTTATAAGCTCCCAAAACACACAAGATTAATACACAAAAAAGTAATGAAAAATCTTACAACATACCAAAAGTCTTGAAAGTTACAAGAAAATGAAATGATATTATAATGGAGAACTAACCCACTAATATAGTGGGAGACCTTTTTGCTCTATAACTTATAAAACTACAAAATAATTAATTTAATTAATTATAAATATATATTATATTAAAATGTAACAACACTTTTCTCCTAAGTTTTTGCATTAATGCGATTCTAAAAGGGCTTTTTATTTGTTACAAATGATGCTAGCTAATTCACTCTCTTCAGTGGGAGAGAGGGGACTAACTTTTGTCCAAGAAGGTTCCACGACAACTCCTTTATCATACTTGCAAGCTGCTACTCCCTTGACAATACAATTTACGGGTTGAATTCTTCTCTTGTTTTGCTTCCCAATTATCCTTAGCATCTAGCCTTTGTGTTTTACTATCAGACAACTAATGTGCTCCCTTGAAAGCCAACCTTTACAATCAACACCAATTTGTTTCTTATCAGGTTACACAACGCTCAAATACTTTTTGCCTTTTTTTCCCCAAACAAGCTTCGAGTTTTAAATTTCTGATCTAGAAACAAAATGCAATATGATCTCTAACCACTAACAATAAGGTTACGATTTCTAACATTCAAGCCAATGTCAGTAAATTTTACTTTGATTTGATTTCCGCAAATGACAAACCCATTAAAATTTTTAATAACCAACCTAGATTGTCTAATTAGGCCAAATCTAATGAACGCGAATCAAAATTTGCATCATTTCTTTTTTGGGAGGGACAAACACATCCATAATTTCTCCCAAATTCTTTAAAAATATAGCGAATCCAATAATTGTTATTAGAGAAAGTAAGAAACTCTATAAAGAGTATGTACACCTTACCTGTGAATGCACAAATATCACTTTCTTCCTTGGATTTTACACCGACTATATAATGCTCATTTTTCCATATAACTTGAGTAGATGATTTGTTAATGGAAAACAGGGGAGGAACGATTGTGATGGCTCGATGTTGGTGAATATGGGCGGAGGATAGCTGTCGAGGTGGCTAGAGACCCAATTTTGGGTACGCAACAACCAATTCACTCCACTGATGCTTTGAAGAACAAACAAGCTTTCACCTGCTGACTACGATTTGCGAAACTAGATTGTATTCTTCTCGAAAGCCCAGGGCAGAGACTTACAACAAAAACAAGCTTTAGCGGCAATTCTATTAGCCGCTAAAACCCCGTATTTTAGCCGATAAAAGTTTTCATGACAATTCATACAATTGTTGTTAATATTGCAGTTGCTATAGGTTATAGCGGTTAATTTAGAATTGCCGTTAAGAATTAGTAGCTAAATATAAAATATTTAGTGGTTATTTAAATGTCATATAGCGACAATTTTAAATTCCATTAAAATAAATAAATATTAAATATTTATTTATATATTTAGTGACAAATAACGATTTAGCTGTTGATATAAAAAATTAGCAGTTATTTAAATTTTGTACAGCGGCAAATTTAAATGGGGTTAATACCACCTAGACCCCGTCAACTATAGTGAAATTCCACCTACACCCCCTAACTTCCAAAACTACCACGGCAACTCCCTGCTGGAGGTTTTTTAATGAATGGACCTATTTGCCCTTACTAAACCTGACATAAAGCAAAACTGAAAAATGGTTAAAAAAAAAAAAAAAAAAACATGAGACGTACAATTACCAAGCTACCCTTAGCCCATTTTTTTTTTTTTTTTTTTATGCTCATCTCTCCTCATTTGTTTCTCTGCACCACCGATGAACCAAACATCATAGCACCACCGACGAACGAAACAATACCACCATTGTCGAACCAAACACCACCGACGAACCAAACATCACAACAGCACCGACGAACCAAACATCATAGCACTACCACCGAATGAAACAACACTACCGTCTCTACCATCGTCGAACCAAACACCACCGACGAACCAAACATCACCGCAACACCGACGAACCAAACATCACAGCGCCACCATTGAATGAAACAACAACAGCAAACACCACCAGTTTTCAGGTTTGACGCCATTGTTCCACTCCATTGCTGGGTCATTGCTCAATTTGTAGATTCTGACAATCACTGAAGAGGTATTCATGCCCTTCTCGTGGAATCTATATCAATTGATCAATAAATTAGAAGGTGTGGGGTAAGGGAGAAGACGACGAGGATGACGAATTTGTTGCGGTTAGTTGATTTTTTTTGGGATTCGAATAGCATTTTGAAAACCCTTAGTGTTGATAATGATCGCTTTCTTCTGGGCCCAAATTCGAAAACCCTAAGTGGTGGAAATGGTAGATCTGAGAAGGAAAAAGGTTTTTTCTTTGGCGAAGTAGTGTAGTTTGGTTGATCGATGGTGTTGTTTGGCAGTGTTGGTATTCGCTTCGATGGTATTGTTTGGCGGTGTTGTTCATTTTGGTGGAGTTGTTCAGCAGTGTTGATGTTCGTTTGGTGGTGTTCGGCGGTGGTAGGGTTCCTTTGTTGAAGTCATGTGTAGTGGTGGTGGTGGTGGTGGTGGGTGATGTTCCCTTGGTGTTCGGCGGGTGGTAGTATTCGGCGATGGGGGTGTTCATTGGGAGGTGGTTTTAGCGGCGGTGCTGTCTAGGGTGGTGTGTTCGATTCTCTGGTCATGTCCTACGGGTGGCGGTTTTGGTGTTGTTCGTGACAGGATTTGGTGGTGGATTTGGGGAGGATGTGGTGGTGTTGGGGATTTGGGGAAGATGAAAATGATGAAGAAAACTAAGGGCATTATATTACAATATGTACCCTAAATGTTTTATGAAATTTTATTTTGAACTATTATATTTTTTTAATACAAGGGTATATAACTTTTTACTTGGTTAACATGGTCAAAATTAAAAATTGACTTTTCAAAGGGAATTTTCGGAATCAAAATGACCTGGGGGTTTAGGTATCCTTTGACCAAATAGTTCAAGGGATGTCCTATGTAGTTTTGAAAGTTGAGGGGATTCCCGTGGTTTTGTTCAAAAGTTGTGGGGGTGTAAGTGGTATTAACCCATTTAAATGCCACTAAAAATAAATAAAAATATTAAATATTTATTTTTATATTTAGTGGAAAAAAAAAAAAAAAATTTAGCCTATAAATATACAAGATATTTAGCGACTAACTTAGATTTTGTATAAAAACAAATTTAAATGTCGACTTTTTATATTTAGTGGCAATTAACGATTTAGTCGCTAAATGCTTCTAAGATAATCTTAATGAAATAAGATAAACTTTAGTATTAACCACCAACAAAAAGCCGAATGGCAATATACAAATAATTGAGAACGTAATTCGAGTATCCTCAAACAATGATAAAAAAAAAAAAAAATACATCAATGAAATACTATTAAAATTGAACTCCTAATTTAACATAAATCAATCATCTAAACTAATAATATCTAAAATCCTTTGAAAGAGTTTAACGATCATCAAATACCAAATATCGCCCAATTAGCCCAAAAAAAATAAAAAAATCACTTGTACGTATACGAAAACAGAAACATTAGAAATTCACACCAAACAAAAAAATAATATTAAAATAGCATTCGTACAAAAATTTCGACATAATTTCCTTTATTTATCCAACATTCTCAATGTACTTGTCACCTAAATAACACTATCAAATATAACCAACACTAAACAAGACAATAACCAACACAACCATAACAAACAAAGTAGTGCTCAACAATTATTTTTAAAATTAACAATATAAGCAATATATAAGTCCATCACTCAGGACACTGGACCCCACCAACCAGGGCTACTGGAACATACCTTGAGTATAATCGTCAAAAATATACGATCGTTCTTATATCACTTAC